>JARJEC010008682.1:0-20868 GCA_030264575.1 Tachinus sp. AB-2021 | reverse complement strand
TGTATCTGTCCACTGCTGAACGTAGGCCTCCTTCAAAAAATTCCATTTGTTGCGATCTTGTGCAATTTGATGCCATTGCTTTCCTGCAGTCTCCTTGACGTCGTCTATCCATCTTTTTTTGTGGTCCTCCTTTCTCACGGGTGGTCATCCTTGGTCTCAATTTTAGCAAAAATTTGTTTTGTAACATACATAACTATTATTTAAGTATTTTTCTTAAATTTTGAAAAATAAGCGAAGAACCATAATAAACCAAGATTTTTGTAATTGCGTAGACTTTTAGCTTTAATTTTTTATATTTTTAGTTTTTTTAATAAACATGGACACCGCTGCTTTAAAAATAAATCGATCGGCCAATTAAACTGCATTCTACTATTTTAATAGTCTATAGTTTTCTGCACTTCATTTAAATTATATATTGGTTGCCTACTGGTTTATAGATGGCGCAGCATTGGTTAAAAAACATTTTGGTTTTAACATATTCCGACAGATGACATAGCATATATTATTAAGAATTATTTTATTTTATTTCAATCGCATTTTGTAAGATAAAATTAGTAACTAAAATATAAAAGATATCTAAATTCTTATTTCATAATGGCTGTTAAGTATGTTTGTATTTGTTGTTTTAGTTGACATATACAATTAGGCAAAAAATGTGAAATTAGTTTAATTTAAAATAGATTTTTTTAAAGCAATAAATCTAATTGGAAATAGTTATTATAAATGGTATGTCAATTAAGAAATTTAAAGTAATTATTACAGCTAATGCAATAGAGTTCGAGTACTTTTTCCCCTATTTTTGATATTAATCATATCTAATTACTTAAAACCCCTTTTCATTATGTACATAAAAAACCTTGAAAGTATGCCTTATAAAATTATCTATTCTTCTTATATTTTTACATCCCAGTACAACAAGAAAAGCTACATGTAACAAGCAAAAAGTCAATTTCAAAAAAACGTGAGAAAACTTCTGATCTTGAGGTGATTAATTAACTTTAGCCCCATTACCGGGTGCACCGCGTTCCTTGTCTTTCATTCCAGCCTCGTGCAATCACCCCCGCCCCCATTTTACAACAAAAAGAATGTTCAATTAAGAAGTGTTTTAATTTGTCTTCCGACTCTCCGGTGTCATTCGAGAACGCGGCCGTTTTTTAATTACACTTCTTCATATTATTTAGAAGAAGAAAATTACTGGCTTCCTCTTTAAAAAAATGTAGAAGGTATGGGAACCGAAATGATGTTATTATTCATCTAAAATATAATAATAAGTATATAAAAAATAGCCATTATATTAATTACAAGATTCCATTTTAGTCTTAATTAATTGCATGGCTCGAAGCTCTGCAATATTATAAATTAATTAATGTGTTTTATTATCACCATGAGTTAATTAAGTTATTAATAAGATTTCATTTGGTATTAATAAATACATCGCTGGTTTTAGAAATGGAGGCACACATGAATACGTATCAATAGGCGAATTTATAAATACAACTATTGAATGAACCGGTGAGATGAAAATTGCGCATTGAATAATTAATAGAATGAAATATTACATTACACATACCACCGCATATGGTTCAACTAGTCTTTAAAGTCCCAACAAGAAGACTACGAATTTGTACAATCACGTTAATTATGTTGAGTCGAAACCGCTGTGATGTAGCCGTCTCGCTTTGGAATCTTGAGTTGCGTGTAGCTCTGTCTCAGTTTCACGTTTCGAATCGGTAAATTGGCAAGTCGAGATATAATGAAGACCTGCGGACCACACACGTCGTTGCAGTGATTGGTTCTCACGCCACGCCCGGAGTGGAAGAGTGGTGGTTATTGTAGCGGGGGAATGATGTCTTTTGGTAGGGATTAGAATGCTGTAGTAGGGATGTTTTGGTTTTGGTGGGGGCTCTAGCAGCTTCGATTTTAGCCATGCAGGGGCGCGGTCTGATAAAGTAGCGGGGCGAGGTGTCAATTTGGTGAATGACGTGATTTATTAATCTGCTCTATAAATTGATATATTGGATTCATATACCTTCCTTTGTTCCTAGTACATATTTCCATTCGATTATTCACGTGTTTACGGCTATATCTCTCGCACGCCTAATAGAGGTTTGCGTTAAATCACGGAAAACGGCTATATACTCGGCATGTATAATTTAGTCAGATACGCACATTAGCCACCGAAGATTGAAAGAAAAAACAACAACAAAGGTTGAGTGTAACTAAAAGTGTGCCATTTTCACAAGATCATTTCTCAGTAGCTATAAAATTACTTGCTTCGTAACCATCTTGGTCTGTATTAGCGGCAATTATCATTCATTAATTAATTAGAATGCTGAACGATCGGTTGCTCTATAAGTAATTTTTGCATTACAGTCGTTTCATAGAACACATATCGGAGCCGACAGCCGGATTTTTTCTTATAATTTTTATGGTTTCTTTGAAAGCACCTTATTGAATCAGCCATGTTTATAAATAATTATTATTATATTTTATTACCTCCGACCGTACAAACAATGCTATGATATGACCTGTTTTACATTGTTACTATAGATAGTCTCTCAATAAGCTTGCCGGCTTGAATTTCTCGGTAGACTCATAATGCTAGTAAGCAATCCGCATATTTATGACGGAACTGATATCAAATAATTAATCTTTAAGAACAGTTTTCTCGTTGTATACATACTGAAAAATCGTACTTTTTATTCTCCTCTAGATGCGTTATTTTTTGCGGAATCTTCTTGCTAAAAATCACATAACTTTTGTAATGTGTGTGTGGTCTTCCAAGCTGTGTCTTACGATTTTCAAAATATTTATTAGAAAAACCTTAAAAAATTAATGATTTTGCAAATATTTTAAAATTTTACTCGTAATTCTAAATTTTTTACGGCAAAAGTATTGCATTAATAAAATCGGCACGTACAAAATATTAAACATAGTTCTAATTCAAAAATTTTGTATATAATTTATATTAAATTCTCCCGTTATCATAATACTTATGTATTATAATAACGGGAGAATTGAATTAATTATTAATCATTTTTTTAAATATTTATGTAAATTGATCAACACTTTATTTCCGCAGTTACTATAATATTTATAAAAACAAAATTTTTGAATTAAATGAAAATAAGTGTGCTTAATATATTGTACGTACTGATTTTTAATTAATGCAATACTTTTGCAGTAAAAAATTCCAAATATGAGTAAAATATTGAAATATTTCTAAAATTGATTCATTTGTTTAAGGTCTTTGTAATAAATATTTTAAAAAACGTAAGGCACAGCTTCAAGGACATACGATGCTATGCTATGTTAGATGAAAAATAAAGCATTTGGAGCAGAGTGAAAAGTGTAATTTTTCAGTATGTTTGATCTTAAAGGATCCAAATTTAATTTGTACCGCGGAATTTAATGCTACTTATTTTCTTACAAATAATAATATAAATAGATTTATAAAGCTACGTTAACCTACTAACCTTTGAAGTCTAATAGGGGATCAATAATTGATCTGTTTCCAATTAAAGCTCTTGTTTCCTTTCATACAATGTAGGCTTACATAGGACAGCTGCATCAATTTTTTATGTTTTAGAATTTTCGTAATATAAATATAATTAAATAAAATTATTGGATCTTAATCAACCGGTTGAGCTTGAATAAAAATAAGATTATGCAATTAAAATTACTCTAATAAAATACTGGAATATTTTTTAAATAAAACATTTACTCAAAATAATTTTATGTAGACATATAAATTATTTTTTCCGCTTTTGTTGTAAAATAACAGATTTTAGTTCACGCAAATGCGTGTTAAAATATGAATTCAAATCACATGTGTAAAAAAGTGTATATTGAGTCGCATACACAGTTGCCAATTATAACGTAAAGAAGATATTGGAAAACATTTTGCTTGCATATTTTGCTTGCATATTTTGCACTATAAAGCAAGAAATACAAACATTTAACATTGTGGTAAAGCAACCATTGCCTTAAAAACAACATTCATATTAATATGTTTAGCAAATTAATTGCTAGTTGCCCAACTGTTACGTTACTCTTTTTAAGGATTTTGACCAGTGGCGGTTTGATAATGTTACAGTAATATTAAGTTGACAGATTTAAATTATTTTACGTCAAATGTAATGTCAATGCGATTTTATAATTGTAGATTATTTCAGAATTTGAAATTGTGTCAAGAAACAAATTTAGACTTTTTGAATATTTTTAAGAAGTAATCAACAAAAAAATGTTGTAATGGGCAATTAATAATCGCAACTATGAAAGGCATTTACTAGCTTGCTTTCGCGCGTTTGTGCTTTAAAAAGTTTCTATTATTAATCGCTGTTATTAACAAACTAGTTTATTAAATAACTTGTATATACAAGGCGTCCCGAATTGAGTAGCATAACACGGGTATCTTTATTATTAATAATTATAGCAAGTCGGTTAAAACCATAAAAATACTCAAAAACAGTCAAAATTTAACAAAAACAAGTACTGTAAGAAAACAAACACACGATATACAATTATCAAATAATTATTGATATTAAACGTGACGTAACATAATTTAAATATGTCAATATGTCAATATGTATTGTTTTTTTCAGCTGAAATTACTCGCAGAATGAAATAAAACGTTGTATGATATACGTCTCGCAAATGATTTTCCATAGTGTACTCGTTTCGAAATTCTTGACTCGACTCCTTCGTGACTTCGTCCAGAAACATCTCACTCGTTACTGTAAAAACTTATTTGCCGGACTTATAACGTAAATAACTATTATACCTATTATCTGTCACATTTATTTTTTGCTAATATATTTATTATTATTTACCTGACAAAAATATTGTATGTCATAAAATATATGTTATTTAATTTGAAATAGTTTATTTTATTTTATATGTATTAATTTAAAATATATTTCAACAAGTAGAGTCAAATACAATTAAATATTTAATAGTATAGTTTAATATAAATAAAAAAAGTTGTAAAATAAAACGTTTGCAATTTTTATATAAATAAACGATATGATATCTTTTGCACGTATATTAGGTGCAACAAAATTTTACATCGTGCTTCTGAAGAATGTCAAATTAATTTTCAATTTTTCAACGTAATATAGGAATATTTAAACAAATAGATAAAACATGATAAAACATGAAGCTATAGGACAGTTTCAAAAAACCAACTCGTAAACTAAGTAAATGCAAGGGGTTGATTTGAAGAATTAACATTAGCTTGTTGATAGCTAGCCCGAATGTGTTAATTGCGGAAACATTTGTTCTTGTTTTGTGAAATTTTGAGAGGGTTTTCATCTCCACTTGATTTAAAAAACCATGATTTTCTATTATCATCGGAACTAAATGAAATTTAAAAAAATTGCAAAGTGCATCTAAATCACTCTGCTTTGCCTATTTAACAAACTTGAAACCTTTATTAATAACAAAGATATTCATGTTATGCTACTCAATTTGACACACCTTATAAATAGCTACTCAATAAATTCAGTATTATTGCATTAAAATCATGATTTATTATTATAGAAGACGAATGGCATATACATATGGACATATGGTGACTCTGGAAAGATACCCTCATGCTTTTTTATTATAAGTATTAAAAAGAAAACGAAACATTCGCATAAAAGTTTCATTATTTTTAATATACTATTTAATATCAAAATAAATATTTGTGTAAAACTAGGTTTACACGATACGACTATGTACTTTCGTTTTTCAAATGTGAATTTATTTTTTTTATAAAAAAGATATATAAATAAAAATAAATGGGTTTTTCTCGTTCTAACGATGGCTATGTATAAATTTCTATATAATGTATTTAAAAAAATTGAAAGAATCCTGATTTTCGCTTTCAACTTCTTCTGATACATATCTACGTTCATTATTAATAAGTCCAAGTAGTGTACACTCGTACAAAATAAAACAAATTTACATAATTACAGGTTACAGAAATATCTTATGTTAGCTTTTTAGGTTATAAAATTATTGGTTGTTAATTTTCACTAATATAAATATAATGTAAGCAACCATATTTACATATGAAATAAATATAATATGGATTGACATGTAACGCTATGCCAGTTTTTGTATAAAATTAAAATTTATAAATATTAATAAAATAATTTTCTTTGTTTTGAGTAATTCTATAATATAAAACATTCATATTATATATTATCATATAATATTATTGATACCAACATTGTAATATTTAATATATTTTATGTAATAATAAATTTAGTTGTATTTAATTATTACAATGAATTGGCTGCCACTGAACAGTATTATAACCTGCAAGGTGAAATTTTTTTTGACATTACTCACTACTAATATTTCGTTACTAGAAACAAAATGAAACATATTTGTACTATAATAAAATGACGCGTTTCAACGCCTGCAATAGTATTAAAATCGATCAATTTTAAAACAAATAGAACAAATTTGAACAAATAGAAATTTTATTTCTTTTTGAATACAAATGTATATTACATTTTGTATGCGAGGTAACTGTCCGTGGTTCTTTGATTGAGAAAAGAAGAATTATTTTATGTCAAAAAAATAATGCCATGTATGGATTATATTGCATGCAACTTGAATAACTTTTCGTTCTAAAAATATAAATGTTATATTATATAATAATAACTTAATTAATGAGTTATAAATCATTATTTATATTGTAATTGTGTAAGTAATTGAATTAATCAACATCTATACGGTCTATATAGAGTTTGTTTAATAAATTTAATTACAAATAATCAAATGGATAGTTTTCTTCATTTATGTAAATAAAAAAAATATTTATATAAAATTTATACAAAAAATGTAAAGCGCTTTCACAAATCATAAATTGTTATTAAAGTTTTTAAATTAAATCATTCGTAATTTAAAATGCGTTTATCGTTAAATTTAATGGTTTAGTAAAATTACCATATATAAGTTAAAATGTGTTATGTAGTATGATTATTTGTATTGCATTTAATACTTTAATTTTAAATTAAAATTGTTTAGGCCTTGGATTAAATACATGTATTAACTTTACGCATTTGGCTGACTCATCTTATGTATCAAATGATCAAATTATTCCACATTAAGAGACATTTAACAACATTTGCAAATAGTAATAGATATTACTTAAGTCGCTCCATTACAAACCTACGTCGACCTAGTAACATTTCAACTGGATCAGGGCTAATAGAATTAATCTTTTCGATGTTATTTTAGAGAATTTGATTTTTATTTAAAAAATAATAACACCAAACACGTAAATTTAATTAATTTTACTTTTGTATATTATTATGTTAATAAAGTGTACGGCGGCATAAAATTTTTGATTAAAAAAGAGATAGAATGGTTTTGAAAGTTTTACGCTGATATTTTTTAATTTCGGTACCGGGAAAGTGTTCATTTAAATATAAAACTTAATCTAATTGAATATTGTTTCAAAGTTTATAAAACCAAAATGTTGTAATGTTTAAAATAAAATGTTATTGCCTCTTTGACAATATTTATTTCTAATATTTTTATTTATATACCCAGAATAAAACAAAGTTAACTAACTTTGTATGTAAATTGTGCACAACGTTTGACAAAAGTTCAGGGCCATCTTATAAATTGTAAAAAAATGTAATGAGCCCCTCTCGGATGATTAAATTGCGGATTACCATATTTAAAATTACCGGGTTAGTATTTTAAAAAACAATAAAAATTGTTAAACCAGTAATTTTAAAAACGATATAAATTATTAGACCAATAGTATCAATTTTTGGTAACTCAGATACCCGTCTGCTTGTTTTTGTATAAATATATTAAAACCAAAATAGTTGGGTGGGTGGGTCACCATGTTTAAAACTACTGGGTCAGTAATTAAAAAAAAACAATAGTTATTGAAAAAAATATTTAAAGAATGTTATAAATTATTGGACAGGCAGTAGTATCAATTTTAGTAACCCACCCACCCGTTTTGCTGTTTTTGTATAAATGTTTGAAACTAAAATAGTTTTACGGCTTACCCGTCCTCAACAGATTTAACCCGTCAAGTCCAACTACCTATATATAATTGAACTATTATGGGTGAGCGGGTCACCCCGTGCGTACTTTTTGGTGTTTTTTTAAATTTTATTTAATATCACATTTTTTTAAATTTCAAAATATAAATACATAACAGAAAATTTTATTAAAATTACACATAATTTCCAAAAACTTTACAAAAACTGTTATAATATTTTATAAAGAAAAAAACATTGTTCTAGCCTAATTTTTAATATTGATTATTACGACTAGAAGCCGACCAGGCCCCTTGTATAAGCGGGCACTAGGCCATGGCCTTGCTGGCTTAAGCAACAAACGGTCCCTAAATGTCTCAAAATATTGCACTTTATAGTGATGGTACAACTATGTGCATAACCATTATTAGGGAATCATACCCGCAACATAAAACTGATCAGAAAAATATTGTAAAACGTTCACATGTTTATAAAGAAAAAAAATCTAAAAAATATATAAAATACCAAAACTGTAAATTGAATTGAAATTGAAAAAAGGTGACAAAATATTGAACGTTGGTAATCTTGAAATGTGAAAATGTATAAAAATCTAGATATATGTATACAGCATGTTGTATAATGGTGACTGCTGATTTACTTACATTGTTAAAATGTTTATAAAACATTTGTAAACAAGAAAAAAGTACCAACAAACTGAAATTCAAAGTAAAAAATTATATATTATATACGTTGAGAAAATATGACGTTTTGAAAGTCTTGAAATATGGAAATGGAAATGTATACAAAATGTTGTATAATGCCAAGTTCTATTTTTAAATATTGCAAAATGTTTTATAATAGTTTATTTTTGGAGTTTTAAAATTTTGTGCTGACATTTTACTAATATGTACTAAACTTTGTAAAATATCTTAAAACTTTTTTATAGTATTTGGAATATGATATCTTTTTCCATGATCTAGTTTGTCAAGCGAGTCTGCACTGCGCTCCTGGTGGTCATGGAGTGTCTTATGACGTCTGACACTTTTAGCGGTTCTGTCTCTGCTGTAAAGTTCAAGAGTTTTTGTCAATTGATTGTCTTCAGCTCTTCTTGAGTTAGCATATTTAAATAAAAATATATTTGAAAAAGCTGCCCTTGGGTTATTAAAAATAAAGCCAAACTAAAGAACAACATCAAGGTAAAATATAATCAGAACCGTTTGATTATATTTTACCTTGATGTTACAGCTCCCATCTATGGTTTTCAAGCTTACTCATCTCCAATGATAATAGAAGCATAATGGCAAAGCTCAATCTCTTTTACGCCAACATAAACTCATTCAATTTTAATCTCACCTAATCTATAACTACATCTTTAAACAAAATGTTTCGTGTGTAATGTTTGTAGAGACAAAATATGCAATCCTAATTGGGGACCTTAACCTAAATGCAACAAAAAAATGTCATTTGTCTCAATTCCTAAATAACTCAGATTTCCAAAACCTCTCTACCTCCCACTTTTATCATAGCTAACAACCCAAGCTCTGTCCCTGATATTTTATTAGCCAATATTAATTTAATCAATCTCATAGGCTCTGTTCAACTACTGTCCGACTTATATTCCGACCACTTAGATATACAGTTTGAACTAAATACGCCAACCGTTCCTCTATCGTACCCAATTGAATATATTATTCAATGCGACTTTGTGACATAAAAAAGGTGAATCAAGACATAATAAATCATATAAATATTTCTTCTGACATCTCTAAAGAAGAAATATCAAACTTTCTTAAAAAATTGAGCAACTACATTTCAAACAATACCTCATTAATAACTAGATCACATCCTCTGCCAAAATTTAGCGTAGGACTCATAAAACATAAAAAACAGTTGTATAGAGATTTTAAAAAACAGATAATAATAATTAAATAAATGTATTCAAAAACTCTTATATAACTACAAAAAGGACAAAGGAAGAACCTTTTGGTCAGAAATTTAATAAAAACTAAGCGGATACAAACTTTTGCTTAAAATACACCCGATAATCGACCAAGATACTGGCATACAATACAAAAAGACCAAAACATTGCCGACACATTTGCTAGATACTTTACTAAAACCTTCACTTTTGGTGAGAACCCGGACTACGACGACAAAAAATGGACCGACGACTGGTACAACGAATACTTCAAAAATGACCATAACTAAAATGCATAACTCCCACCAAATACTTCCGACGCCCAACATAGAAAGGAAGAGGGATAAATGTTAAAGCAGCAACACCTATTAACAAATCCATTTGCAGGTTATTACTAAACTCTGCATTAATTTTATTTTCCCAATTTCTTAAAAAGCACACAAAACAATTTACATGTGGCTGAACGGACTTCTCTCCGTAGGATCATAAAAATTTGTCATCCAAATAATCCGCTACACAAAATATTAAACAAATCATTGTATCAATTAACTAAAATTATACCGCTTTCACAACGCCACGATAAATAAACAAATTTTGTACTAAAGATAACATAAAAACTACATATAAACTTGCAGTACTAAGAAACAAACAAAAAGCGCCAAATTATAAATCTCCAACCAACTCTATCCTTGAGAAAATCCTCTCACTTTTTAGTGAAAACACCGACTTACCCGACTAACATTTTCCTATACCGTAAGCAATATATTTTTTGTAATATACTACCCATACTACTCACTATCACTCTCTCAACAACATATTATTCTCGTGGGCAGAAAGACCACGGTCAATAGCCTTCTCATTTTGTTTCTCGTAATAACAAAATTATCCTATGTAATTGTATTAAGTATTTTATAAATATTATGTAAATTGATAATTATGAACATAACTACTACTACTCTAAACTACCTTCAAATCGACATAACTTTGAAAATATTTGAAATTCTGTAAAATATGAGATTAGAAGTGCTTACATAAAAGGGGCTGAAAAACAATTGAAATCAAATCCAAATTTACTCTGGAATTTTGTAAATAATAAAAAATTCCACTAGAATACCGGGAACAATAAAATATGCCAATAATACATTATCAGACTCACATAAAATTGAAAATGCACTTGCTGGTCATTTTTATAAGTCTTGTCCCAATCTAACTCATGTAGCAATAGTTTTGTACATGTATTTAAACATTTGGGTGACTTAAGTATCTCAAATGATGATGTAAACTAAAGCCAACACCAACGATGAGAGCAAATGTGATACCTGTCTTTATTTTAAAAGATGCATCTGCAACATCAAGTAAATCTTTTAATTACATTTTTTAATTAATTTAAAAACAGGCGTTTTTCCCGATGAATGAAAAAAGTACGAGTGTGTATGTATGTATGTGTCTGTGAACTGTTTGTTGCACGTTTATGCTTTGCGCTCGCACAGTAAACGCCGCGGAGTTTCTTTGTCCTCCAAACATCCGCGTGATACTTCATCTACTCAATCTATGCATGTGTTTGTTACAACCACAGTGTCCGGTCACAGTTATGTAAGCCTTTGAATTTAAGTTAGAATAATATGTTAAGAATATTTTTTTATGATTCATCCCTTGGTAGCTTTTCCACAGGTTGTTGTGTTCTGTTGCAAGCTTGATTTGGATTATTTCTTTTCCGATCCCGAAGTGGGTTCTGGTCTAATAAATGTCCTAGATAATTAATTTTTAGATAATTGGTTAGTCTTAATCTTTTCATTTATGCTTTAATCACTAGTATTAAGGTTGATAACCTTATTATTATTATTTGTCAATGTTGTCAGCAATATTGGTATGGTTTTAAATTGCTGACAACAGTATGCTTAGTATAGCTTAGAATAGTAAATTGTTTAATTTAGTAATATTTACAAGTCAAGCAAGAAATAATAAAATGATTATGAGACGTCAGCATCGTTTTTATTGAAGCTTACAAAACGGTATACTTTTTACATTTTTTTTTAAATATATATTAAATTTGAGATTTTGTTTTAGATGATATTATAAAACTCTAGGAAACTATATATAAATGCAGATAAGTATAAGTTATATCTGTTATTTAAATATATTATAACCTCGAATGGCATAAAATAATGTAAAGCGTTGAATTTTTGAATTTTTTATTTGTATTACAAAAAATGTATTTGATAAAGTATAACATTACAAACTCATAGAATTATTGATAAGATTTACATAGATATCAGAAATATAGACGCAGCATAGAACATTTTTGCTGGCGTCTAAAAACTGTTTTGAATTAAGTTAGAATTGGCAAAAAATGTGTAGAACTGTAAGACAAGGATATGCCCTTTCTCTACTCTGGTTTAACCTATTTATTGATAGTATTTTTGATACAATACAAAACAGTGAAATAAGTAAATAACACAATTAGTTTAAGAAACGGTTGAACAAAAACTGTTAGTAAAACAATTAAATGCCGGTTAGCAAGGCATGTGGGACATTCGTGAAATTTAAAAAAATCTTGAAAAGTTCCAACTTCCGTCTCAACCATAAAGTTAGATTTTTAAAATGTTATATCTGATCAATATTTTTATACGCAATTTAGGAAGCAAAACCACAATAAACAAGTTGACATGTGTACATGACGTAGCAAAAATCAAGTTGTTTGTTTGTTTATTTTACACACCAAAATTGCATAATAATTGTATAAGTAATTATAAAATAAAAAATAATTAGTAAAAAAATTAATAATTATATTCATTTAAAACTTTAGTAAATGAAGTAAACTTTGTTTCCACATATTTTATCCTTAGTACGAAGATGATCACATAACAATTTCAAATTAGGAGGTAATGATGTTAATTTTATTCTCAAATTAGGTTTAACATCCAATCTGTTTCGATACTTACTTTTATACTTAGATACTCCTTTTGTCAGTGCAACCAAAAATTAATTAGTTGCATGAAATTTCAATTAAATTATCAACTTTTTTTCCATTAAGATTAAACATTTTTTCCTTTTCAATTTCGACATAAAAAGAATCTTTAATCCACATCGTCTTTAAAACTATTTATTAGCTCCAAAAGATGTTTTTGATTTCAAACTGATAGTGTTTCTAGTTGATCATAGTTTGCAGGGGTATCTATAAATTTATGTAATGTTTCAAAAGATTTAAACTTTCCTTTTGAAAATCGTTGTTTTGACAGAGTTATTTATTTAATTATTAAAGCGACTTTTTCCGATACTTTGAAAATATTGAAACCAAAGTCTTGCAAACTTAAGTTCAATTCATTGAATGTAGCAAATATGTCGCACAAAAAAGCCACTTTTATTAACCGCTCGAAATCCTTAAATGAAAAAATAGCATCTTTTTTAGATCGTGGCTGTTTATTCAGAATTAATAAAACTTTGTCTTTTAACTCAAACAGACGTTTTAAAACATTTCCCTTTGAAAGCCAACGTGAATTACAACACAAAAGAAGGTGTTTATTATCACACCCCATTTCTTTGCATAATTTGCTATTTAATGGACGAGATTTTATGTACTTTACAAACTTGACACATTTATCCAAAGTTATGTTTAAATTTAAAGGTAAGCGTTTGACTGCCAACGCTTCTTTATGAATAATACAGTGCACCCATACACAATTAATGGCTAATTCTTGAATTTGTTTTAAAAAAAACCTTTATGACAGCCTGCCATTGTTCATGCTCCGTAGCTACTTAAACCTACACCGAATCAATATCATGACCAGTGACAAAATCATTGGTAAGCTTAAAAATTTCATCTGAGGTTGTCCTTGTCGGTAGCCTTTTACAAAACAAATAATTTTCATGTTTACTGTCTTGATCAACATATCTGATAAAATACACTAGATTCGCATTATCCTCGATATCTGTGCTTTCATCTACTTGCAAGAAAAAAACTGTACTTTACTTTAGCAACTAGTTTTTCTTGTAAATATTTTGCAATATTGTCAATGCTCCGTTTAAGTGTATTATTTGATAATGCTATTGCTGAAAATGAACTTTTTTCCATTATTCCTCATACATTATTTGCAACAAATTTTAAAGCGAAAAATATTTTTTTCCAGCACTATGAAGATACCCAGGTCTCTACTATTAATTTAAAAATTTCAAAAGCTGTCAAAGTAAAATTTTTATTTGACTGGTTTGATTTGCCAAAAATGTTAGTTAATTTAACTATACACTCTTTCCTCGCCAGCCAGGTAAAGAAAGAGTGCATTTTTCATTTTTTTAGCAGTAATCAAGTTCTTTTTTTTAGCAAAAAAGTTAATTGGCTTATCAGAGTACTCAGAATGGAAGTGTATCTAAATGCAATGTTAACTTTCATGGTTTCATACATTTATTTAAAATTTTTAAATTGCAAATAACACATAGAGGCACTGCCGTCGGCAATGAACCCGTAAGGAGTCCAATTAGCTTTATGCTTCTTTATGAAGTTTAGCGTTGCTCGTACTTGGTTGATCATCATTTAAAATTTTTGGTTTTGTTGATTAACCATTTATCCATTTTAAAAAAGGTTTTTTTTGTGATAATTTACAAAAAAAAAGTATTTTTATTACTTACTATTATGAAGTTGCTATTAATAATTAGTTATGATAACTATTAAAAAATTTAAAATATATCAGCTTCTTTAGACACACGCGAGTTTGCGAAATACGTAACGGAAAAGGCAATATTTTGAATGACAAAATCGCATGCAAACAATCGCAAGCATTATAAAAGGAGATAGTAGGTACAGAACACAATTGAGTTGAACAAGGTGGGCAAAATTTCAAACGGATGTGAGAGTCGCACGAGAATATATGCACCAATCTTGTGTTACTGGTAGACACAATGTTATTTTATGTTATCATTCTATTTGATGAACGTCGAAGCGTTAAAATCTGTAGGCAAACTCTCTCACCTACAATTTTAATTATGTTTATTATTCAAAGTCCCATTTTATAAAAAATGTAAAATAAATATTATTATAAAAAAGATAAATATAAAAATATTTCATTATATGAGCACAAGCTTACTTTACTAAAAATTTCGTTGGTTTAAAGTAACGTAATGTCATTGATTAATCAAGTAGAATTATTAAGCAATGATAATATGGCTTTTTAAATAAATTATTGGCAATCTACTTTGGTATTGCCTACCTGGAGAAGGAAAGGCTTAGCTCCGGCGCAGGCATATAACTCCAACGGCCCCGATAGATGTTTACGCATTGCGTTGAGAGCAAAGACTGGTAATCTAAATGTTGCATTTTGTCTCGGAGTATACACGCTACACTTTTCACTTTGCTTTTCTGCGCAAAGATTAAACTTTTATTCAACTCATTTGTGTTTGGCTGTTTATATGTGCGTGCAAGGGAAGGGGAAGACTTAGTAACGTAAACAGCACGACGCGCGGGTGATAAAGCTATATGAAATAGTACAAATACACACTGTGCACTATGTAAAAAAATTAATATGTAATTTTTTTTGTTTTTTACATTTTTTTGCGCGACCCGGCAAAATTTTGTTAAGGCTTGTTAGATCTTCAAACTTTTACCCTTCAAACGTGTGGGGGACATAATATAGCTATAAGCAGGCATAGATTAAAAATTGTTAGAGAGGCAATACCATATATAGCGCATAAAAATAAATGTCCACACGGATTATTTTTGAATTTTATTTACTTTAGAAAGTTTTTTTATTATACTCCTTCTTTGTGTTACAGTTTTTATATCAGTCAGTTTTATTAATAATTTTTTAAGATAGCCTGCGAACCGATCTAGTCCAATTCAGTCTAATTTATTTCTGTCTAGTAGTATTTAGTAATGTTGTTTGGCAACAATGATATCTACAAGTCGGCCAAATAGCCAATTATGATATCATATCATATAAAATAAAATTGATAAATTTTAATTGAAATTGATATTGTTGTTGAATAAGCCGAATTAGAAATTGATTAGTTTTATTTGAAATTGACTATTCAAAACTTAAAATTGATTAACTTTAACTTCAATTGATTATTTCCAATTTTGAATTGATTAGACTCAATTTAAAGTTAAAAAGTTGTAGAAAGAAAGTAAAAATACTTATTTAGAAAATGAGTTTTTTGTTTATTGCGTTGTTATAAGAAATTGAATCAACTCAATCAATCATTGGAACATGTAATAACATTGTCATTTTCTTATTACTACAAAAATTATGTATGTCAAAATACTAATATTATTTCTAAATCTTACTGTAAATATAATTTTATATTTTTTTAAGGAGAGCGGCTTTTATTTATCAAAAACTAAAATTATTTGTAAATTTTTTTAAATAAGATCCACCAACCAAGGCCACAATATCATAATGATCATTGTAATTAGCTCTTGGAATCAACAGATATGCAAAAACAAAACGTGGTCCGATTAAAACAAGGTTTTTTCTTTTGATGAGGTCAAAACAATTTTATGATTTTTTAAAACATTCAAGTAAAAATTAAAATATAGCTTGTTAATTTGCTTACATTATATTTATCTGGTTTTGTGACAATTGAATACATTTTTTTCCAAATTTGTTGTAAAATGACAAGTTTTAATCACGCAAATGCGTGTTAAAATATGAATTCAAATCACAAGTTTAAAAAAGAGTATTGGCTTGCATACACAGTTACCAATTATACGATCTTGACCGTATATTTGTAATAAAAATACAGTTTACAGTCCGATACACGGATAATATTGGAACAATATATACTGAAGGCCTAAATACCAATTACGGTCGTGGGCAACACAATACGGTCCATTAAAACACAATTTGATAGTTGACATATTGGTTATATCAAATTTTGTTGTTGTAACAAAGTTGATATGATTTTGTGTAATAAAAATAAAATAAATAAATAATTGGCAAACATTTTGCTTGCATATTTTACACACAAAAAAGAAATTGTGGTCACACTACTCCATGCTTAAAGCAATCATAGCCATAGAAAACAACATCGATATATATATATATATATATAGAGAGAGAGATATATATATATATAATGTTTAGCAAATTGATTGTCTTTCTTGAACACAAATATGTAATAATTATTATAATAAAACTTATTCAATTTATCAATTCTTTAAGGGCGAAAGTGGAAAAATCCGATTTGATATACATGAGTAAAGTGGTTTAATCACTTGTCTAATTGGGACAGTTACTGCTGCGTGGCTCGTGCGCAAGAACTGCTAGAGTCGTGATTAAATTATGCACTTTACTCGCTTGTACTAAATACGCTATTTTCAATGAATTTCTCTTATTTGAAAATAAACTGGAATAGAATTCTGAAAATATTTCTAATAATTGTAAACATGTATATTGTTTTCAGTTTTGAAATCCAAATCAACTGACTACCGAGTTTTGTACATACCCGTACAAAATATTATGAACAAGTTTTGAAGAGTTTTAATTCGCTATTAGTGTAAACTCACTTTAGGATAATATCACCATTATTCATTTGAATGCTTTTTTGGAATGTATATGATATACATATATTTTACATAAATATATATACAAACATACAAAACTAGCTATTTTAAAATTAGAAATAAAAATTGAAAACGTCAAAGCAAAATTAATTTTTGTTACATAAAAACAGTTTTTTAAATTTAATAGTAATGTTTGAGCAATTATGAATAAATAGTTTTTTTTAAATGTTATCTAATTTATTTATTGTTTTTGAAATGCAGTTCTTGATGTAAATTTAATAAACATGTATTAATTTATGATCGATTATTTTGTTTAGCAAAACTAAAACTGTTATATTTAATTTGCTCATATTCTATCTAATTCCATTAATTGAGCAGAAACATCAATTTTAATTACTTAACTTACATTCTTTCAAGACTTAAATTAAAAGCTGCTCTTGACATTTAATAAAACATATAAATTTATATATATATTGCAAAATGTGAAAACAGATTTATTATAAAACTAACTAACTTCCACCCATAACCGATTTGTCCTAACCGTGTCTTAGCTTACAACCACAACCCACACAAGTTATAAATCATTATTTTAATTTTATCAATAAGCAATAGAAATTATATAAATAAGAATGTGAGAAGCTGATGAAAATATGCCGGAGGTTATAAATAACATTTTCACAATGCTTGCAATAATTGGTTAAACATTATAGAATGTATTCATCCACTAATGGAGTCTTTTATTAAGATTCCATTGCACTATTTATAATTATTTTATGTTACAGCATTATTTCAATACAATCAGTTATTTAATGTTTTATGAATTTATTATATATGGTTAAGTAGTAGACTTAATTACAGATCTAAAAATATCTTAATAATACATTATAAAAAAAATCAATAAAAAAATAGATACATTTTAAAAAAAGGTAATGTAATTAGATTTGATAAAATCATTTAATTCCAAATATAAAAATTCGGGATATTGTAATTATTAGCAGGTTACATATTCGGCCAAATATTTCAACAATGTAAATATTGCTCTTTGGGCTACCGTACATAACTCATTCAATTTATTACCAAAACATTATAAATTTATTAATTAATAAAATAAGAAATGAACTTTGCCATTAAACATTTTTGTTAATATACCTTTTCAGTGGGCGGTAGTATATCCAATTGCGCAAACAATTTTCAGTAACATATATGTTCAGAAAAATGCATTAAATGGGAAACATTATTTTAATGAACAAACACGCATCTTATCATTGTGAGCAATGTGATAGCTTGCGGACAAAACTATCTCACCTATTATCAGTTTAAAATCAACACCCCCGCGCACCCGCCACCGACTGTTATTTTATGTTGTTTTTAATGAACGTATCATCCAATTGTGATTATGTTAATTTACCCCCATTTATTTTCCTAATTTGAAAATAGAATTTTATCGTTGTTTGCTTATCGGTCATAGTTCATAGGTCAGCTATAAAACGGCGCTGGCATCAAGCGAGGTGTAAGAACTCGGCTGCGATACTCGTTTACCACTTGCGGTTTTATTGCGTTTTTTATATAAATATTATGAAGGTTGTTAAATATGACATTTGACATAGATGAGTGGCAGAAGAAGAAAATTAAAAAAAACAAAACTGAATTTAGTTGGAGTATTATACATAATATAAATAAAACCTAAACTAGATGGTATATATTTATAGTAATCTATAATATATGATTTTTCAATACCATGTACATTTAACATATTGCTTGTCTAATGCTAAATCTCATATTATGATCCTGCGCTGTTTTTTATGTTAAATCTTCTGTAGCATTTGTGACACATCATTGACTGATTTAAGATCAATAAAATATAACAAAAAAAGGTTGGATATTTTCTAATACATTGAACAGTGTCATACAAGCAACTATTATATTTTAGCATCGAATATCTGAATATAAATTATAGCAACGATAAAAAATAACCAAAAGCTACATTCTCTGCTATAGGGCTTCTAATGTAATTTTGAATGTACCCTACTTTATAGTTTTTTATCACAATTTAGACACTTTTGATTTTATATAATATTTTATTAAACCCCAAGTAATCTACAGGTGTTGTATAACAAGATAAATAATATTCAACCCAAATCTCTCAAGGAAAAGGTTTGATTTATTTTATCGGTACATACATAAATACATACATATATATGTGAATCCACACTTTGTCATCAAGATCAATCGCCAATATTTGAAGAAAGTGGTGTGTCAAATCTCACAATAGAATTTGTAGTCTTCTACTTTTAAACAGTTAACAGTGAGTCAATATTGATATTTAAATATGTTAAATATTTTTTTTTAAGAATTTAAAAACTTTATATTTGGGTTCTATTGACTCGCGTATTTCCAACAAGATGGTTGTTTGGCACATTCCACAATTGCTGTCACAATTTGAACTTAAATGAATTGAAAGTTATCAACCAAATTTATGGCCACCATGTTTGTCCAACTCAACTAACATGGATTTTCTTTACTGGAGAGGATACATTATTAAACAATAAATTTATATTTATATTTATATACATGAAAATATTTTAAAGAACCGTATAACGTAAACCATTCAAAATTTTATTGATTTTATTTTTTTTAACTGCATATTTTAACTTGTCGTTGCTTTATGCTTTATTTAAACTAGAGGTCACAATGCTTACTAAAACCTTTTCTCAACAATATATTTTTGCGTTCAGTTCTTTACTTTAAAAAGAATTATTTTAAAATCAATAAAATAAGTAGAATGTTGGCATGTGTTTGTGGAGGATAGTATAAAAGTCAAGATGGGTCTGGTTGATCTGTTCGCCATACTTTGCTTGGCCCGATTTTATAAAAATTTTAATTATATTTTCGTATTTTGTAATTTTTTACACTGACGGACATTGATCATGTGAGTTTTGTTTTCCACATTTGACCATCTCAAAAGCGCCATCTATTGGTTTTTATTTTTCTTATAGCGATAAATGTAATAAATTAGTATCTTTTTTGTGTTTTGGAATTTATTAATAAAATAAAAATCTAAAAAGTAAATTTTAGAGATCTGCAAATTAGTATATATGAAATTTTGTTATAAATTTCATATTTTTTTTGTAAATTGACAAATTTCTTCTTTTTGACATTTTTAAGTCGTTAATATAAGTTAGGTATTAAATTATTGATCTAAAACTAATTTAATTCAATATCTAGAGTTAACTAACTTGAGCATTGAACCTTTATTCATTTGTTATTCTATTCAAATCAAGGCCGTCTATGGTAATTTTTAAAGAAAAATTGACCACCACACACGCACACGCACACGCACACGCACACGCACACGCACGCGCACACGCACCCGCACACACACACACACGCACACGCACACACACACGCACACGCACACGCACACGCACACGCACACGCACACGCACACGCACACGCACACG
>JARJEC010008674.1:0-24972 GCA_030264575.1 Tachinus sp. AB-2021 | reverse complement strand
TCTTCATTTGTTATTCTGTTCAAATTGAGGCCGTTTAAGGCGATTTTAGTAAGATAATTGACCACTACGTGTTGCCAACTTAACCAATCAAAACGAATTTTTGGGCGGCATAACTAGAACTTACTTCCAATATATTCTCCAAATTTCAAAATGCGATCTTAAAAACATTTGAGTTATGCGTGACACACACATACCACACACACACACTTACACACATACATACAAGCATTCTTCTAAAAACCACATTTTTAGACTCAGGGATCTCCAGAACGTATATTTTCCTTGAAATTTCAATTTAATATTTTTTATATAAATCCAATACCCCCTATAAATTGGGAAAAAATTATAAATTACAACCAAAAAAGATATATTTATGCAGCAATGAATCTGAAATATTAAGCTTTTTGTCCTTGTGTCATACATAAATTTGTATTCGATTGCAAACTTGTTTGTTTGCTTACATCATTGCCGATAGCTTGTGATAAGAGGGTTTTGATGGGACCGAGAGCTTATAAAGAGATTTTCCAAACCATCAGTCCAAAGCGGAATTAATATTGCTCACATTTTTTTGGGGCCAATGTGACGTTCAATCAACAAAAAATAAAAAGTCAAGTTGTAACAAATTAATGTGTACTGCTCTTGAGGTACGAGAACGACTACGTACATGAAACATCTATGGAGTTTCTCCCTCGAAAATCAAAAGAAGAATATGAAAGGGCATATTAGCGATTAAAGTATTGCCACGAAAATAACATTTTATCCTTATCTAAATAAACATTTTACTAGCATACATCTTAAAGTTGTCTCAACAAATAAAATTTTTGAATTTATGTATTTTTCTATCATAAGAGTTACATGTTAAATTTGTGGGATAACGTAAATGTATCAAATTATATGAAGTACACCACAGCTATTTAGCTAAAAAAATTGCTAAAAAAATCTCTATAAAAGTGTACTGGACGGTTCTTTTTTATACCGAACTCAGTAAATGTGCCAAACAGGATGCATGCATAAATTTTAATATTTGCCAAAAAAAATATTTAAATTTTTCACGATATTAAAATTTTTCAAATTCCCAATTCTAAGTAATTTGCCTTGCGGTCTTTTCGAATAACCTTTGCTATGTTATCGATGTATGCGGAAGGGCGATTTAACTTTCTTGAAATATTATGGAGGATGTCGGTTATCTAATGTTGTTTAATGATATATAGATGATTCTTTAAATACTAAACTAAATGTTGCTTGTGAAATTCTTGATCATGGAGAAATAGCACACACGACAACCTTCTTTAACAGAATCACCTAATATAAGAATACACTTAAATAATTCAACTATACAAATAAAAATAAATCTTATTATTATCTATTATAATCAAATAAAAGTGATTTTATTATTTTCTATGAGGAAAATTATAATTTAGGCGGCAATTTCTGAAAGTCAATAATTCAGGCCGCACTTAAGGCCTCCGAAAAGTTGGCGTTTGTAATTACTGTAAATGAAAGTATTTGACATCACAAAATTAGCACAGTGACTGTAGTTACATAAGACATAAATTAAATAATTGTAAAACTGCAACCGCCTAAAAATATTATGCTAACCACGGCCGAAATACCTTTTGCTGTCCTCGCCTGATGTCGCCCTGCTCGCTACGCTCGCTCTTGCTGTACTTGCAACTCTCAGACTCATCCAGCAAAGTAGCACTTTCTAGCCTTGATAAACAATTAACTACTGTATAACGACTCAGTATATCTTGTTAATAAATCACATGATATTTTTTGACTTTTCATTTTTTTATTAATTTGTGTACAACAAACGCAGATAAATTTGTTTCACATTTATATATCTATATATGAAACCAATACAACTATGCATTGTCGTTTGGTTGCATTCAATACATAAAATCCAAACTTTGGACAACTGGAGCACTTTTCAACAGTGAGCACGACTTTTAGAGTATTATCTGATAAGAATTAATTTGAGAGTTATACCCCTGGGAGTGAAGTACTTTCAAATGAGCACACACAGATGAGTAGCTGCTGAGATTATGTCGCGAATTTTTTACAATTGGATACTTAACATAATAATATATAAATGTATTTATTACAAAAAATATTAAGTTAAAATTTATTTTTGCATCAATGTGAATTCGTTGATAGTTTCATATGAACACTACAAAAAAATTAATTAAATTGATATATTGTTATTTATTATTAAATGTGTGTATTATTATCTAATAACAAATTTTGTACTGCTATGAAATTAAATCTGTAACCTTTGTATTAATTAAAAATTATATATGTATATGTTGATAATGCATTGCATTATTGTTATTATTAATTGCTTTTCAATTAACTCGATAATCAATTTAATCAATAATCTAGTCAATTTAAATTAAACCCAGCGTTATTATTAAAAACTAGCCAATTTAAATATAATCAAATAATTTAATTTAAAATAAATTATTTTGTTATTTAGATTATTTTGAATATGTTAAAAAATATCAAACAATTGTAAATGTCGAGAATGTTATTGCATATTTTAGTAATTAATAAATATATTTTTTGTTGACCATTTATAATAATTATGTTATCTATAATGAAAGTCATTAATCTTTTTGGGATTTACACATTTTGATTATATTATATTATATTTAGTTGACAGATTTAAATTATTTTACGTAGAGTGTAATGTTTATGCTATTTTCTTAATTGTTTGTAGATCATGTGGGGATTTTAAATTTTGTCACGGAATTAATTTTGATTTTCTGAATATTTTTATAGAAGCGATCAATAAAAAGAAATTATCAATTCGTATGTTAATGGGCATTTCATAATCTCAATTATTAAAAGCACTCACTTGCTCGTTCGTGCTTTAAACAGTTTCGGTTATTAGTTGTCTTCATTAACAAATTTTTTATTAAAATTTACAATATTATAAATAATTAATTCTTAATAACCATAAAAAACTCTTTAGCGATGACTGCATTACGTTGAATAATATTTAAAAAAATTATATCAGTATGAGGAAACGCAATATTATTATAGGTTTTTATATAAAATAAATAAATATATTATTATTTTGTTTTATAAATAAATTATACAGAAATAATGTGGCTACAAAACACAATTTCTTTATATTGAAAAATGCACGATGCTATTTAAAAATAGTGCAGTGGCATTATGATCAATAGAAATGTAAACAATAAAATATTATTTTCTTTGAACAATTTTCGATGGAAGATTGCGCTTTGCTAGACGCAAACCTTTTGACTTGGTTTCCTTTGAAATTAAAAAAGTCTGATATTCAGTTCATTTGCAAAATAAGTTGAATCGTTTTATAGTCTGGTGAAATACAAATATTTAAAGAAACAGTTGATTTTATTGGTATCAATAGTAATGATGCAGAACCACGTTTCTCTATAGCTATTGAAATTAACAGCATTAAAAAACAAGCCGACTATTGGTTATTTGTTTTGTGAATTAAATATTAATACATTTTCATATTTGGTTCGCACCTATATAATTTCATTTAATTACGGAAACTGATGGAAGATTAGAAATAAAAGTATTATGTTATTTATTATAATTTATTTAGTAACTCCGCAACTGCAGTTTCGAATCAACCTCCGTTTTTATCAGACTTTACAGAAGCAAAGTAACAAAAACACATAGAATATGTAAGAAAAAAAGGTAAATTTTACAAATAAACTCTTTAAAAAGTGAAGAATCAACATTATTAGAAACATTACATAGTATATTAAAACAAAAAAGAATAACAAGTTACATTGCAGGTACTTTGTAAAACATCAATTGGTCAAGGATCAACAATATCTTTTTATTTGACAAACAAATTATTAGCGGATTGAGTAGTGGATTAAATTAATTAGGGGGTTCTTATATTCAAGCTGGTTCTCTAAAAATTGCAAATTCGTTTTCATTTTAGGTTCGAAATTTATAATAATTCCGAAAATTCTAACTTGCGTAGTATAAAATAATCAAACCTTTAAAACTTGAAGATGTGTTATTTTTCTGAAGTACTTATGTGATCTGATAAAGTTGTGTTGGATTTTCCGAGTTTTCATGCTCCGTAAATCGTTGTTTATACTTCTCACAAGTTATATACATACACACTATTACAATCCGTACAAGTTAAATTTGATTTTTTTTTTTCAAGGGGATGGTTATTCATCCTCTGCGAAGCATATAATTATATGCAGCTAGTTTATGAAATGTAGGATTGTTAGAGTCCTGGGAAGTTGTGTATCTGTATATGTTTGTTTTCTAAAAATATTAAATAAAATTGTAATAAGTTTTAATGTAAGATCCAAGAAGTGAATAGGATTATTTGTCACGGATTCTACAGTAAACTGGATGAGTAAATGAATGTTATTAAAAAAAATGTCGCCAACATATCGGTAACAAAATTTGATAAATGTTTTGGCACGGTTATAAGAAAGTTTTTTTAATTCCAGAAAGGTGTGTGATAGGAGTTCAGTAAGTGAAGATTTTATGGAAACATCAAAGTTTTGTTAATATAATTTAGAATCAAATTTAAAACAATATTGTTCTGTGTAAATTTTAAAACCGTTTGCAAACTCAATCCATTCAGAAATAGTGATTTGGGATTTATTGAGAATACCTTAAATTATTGCAATGCATTCATTTGGAGTGATATTTAAAAACATGTTATTAACGTCAAATTAAACTACTTAAAAGTTTAAAGGAACATTCATATTTTTAAGTTATATATAATATAAATTCAATGGAATTTTATATACTATTAGGATTTATTACTATTAAAAAGTTTAAAAACCTTTATTTGATTTGTGGGTAAATTTTGGTGCTATTTACTTATAGAAATCATTGGTTTGTGGGCTTTGACTAAGACATACAGTTTAGGAGCAGCAAATTCATGATTAAAACTTTGTTTTATTTTTTTTTCAAATTTTTGTGGCAACAAGAAACCGTAACAAACTCATTAAACCTGTCTTCTAAATGTATCCATTTGGTTTATATTCAATACAGCAATACAAATTCATTTTTGTTCTGTATTATTCATACTAAATGTGTGTCGTTAAGTATATTTTTAATTTGAGCTATTGCTCGTGCCTTAATGACTATTTTATGTAGTGCTAGTTCAACGTCTACAATTTACAAATGTTAATAATTACGTTATCTTGGCTAACATTTCGGTAATATTTTGTTATAATATATTAAATACACAAATAACGGATTTACTACTCAAATGAAGACATACAAATAAGTAGAATAAACAAAGAAAATTTATAAACATTACATATTTTGACTCGATCTCAGAAAAAATAGCAAATACTCTAGCTTTTAAATCAAATTCAAAATGCAGGTCATGACAGAAAATGAGTCAAAAATTAAGGTTTCAGAAATTATAGCATTTTTGATCAAATTACAATGAGTTACTATTTTTGATCATTTTTAATGCGTTTAATATATTTTACTATTATGAAATCAAAAATGTCAATATTATTTGAATATATTGCAAGATGTTAAAAAGTAAATTCAAAATGTTTTAAAAAGTCGAAAACTTTTGAAAAATGTAAAAATTTTGTTAAAAATAAATTACATTATATCACAATCTATTTATACAAATTAATAAATAATTGAAAATATTACCAATTACCAATAAACTATACTTCAAGTTAAAAACCATTTCCACAATGTATTTTAAATATAATAATTTTATATATAAAATGTTATATTTATATTGCTGATATTTCTACATTATTTGTATATTAGTTTTATTGTATTTATAATTAATTATAGATCGCCATTAATATGGAAAAGGGGAAAGATCAAATCAGAATTCATAATCAAATATCCGGAAAATGAAAAAACTATGTACGTTGTTGAAACGTACATAGTTGATATTGGGCATTAAAACAACTAAAACAACACATAATTTACAAAATAATGTAAATATGTACATATTTGATAAACATCTTAAAAAACTTATTTTATATATTATATCCAGAATTGTTCAAAATAATAAGTATATAGAAGTTATATAAATTTTGTGCAAAGCTTCAAATTATATATATTTTAAGCCAGCTTATATAAAATATTGGACATATTTGATATTTGATAAATTTCTTGCACCGTGGGAAAATCAATATCTGCATTTTATTTTTGGAACGCTAAATTTTTATCATACACTGCTGAAGTTTCACTAGTTAAATAAAGTAAGGTACACAATGATGCTTTTATAAAAAAAAAAATGCTTTGAATTTAAAAAAAGAAACATTGTAAATGTTAATGCATAACTGTATGGGGTTAATCTTTTTATTTTTTATAAGCGTAAAAAAATGCTAAGCTTAAATTTACATTGAATGTAAATTTAATTTTATTATGTGCTTGCATATTACGTACAATGAAAAACAAGACATTATTAGGCTATAAACGTGATACCTCGGATTCGCGGCTATCTCTTGGGTCTACTAGTCTGAAAAGTGGAGTAAATCTTGTTTTGTCTCTGGCATTTTCCCATAAAAACATAATACATTAGTGCAGTACTGTATATTTATTTCTTTGTAAATTTTAAAATAACAAATTTATGTATAATCTGAAAATAAATAAAATTAACTATTTAATCTATATACTTTACTTATGTTAGTTTTTATATAGCTTTTGTTAAATAATTTTAAAATATATACATTAAAAATTGCAATTTACAATTATAAATCAAATTAAGAGTATTGTAATTATTAAATAATTACGACGCAACGCTATTACTCTGTTGAAACAAATGTTTCAAAAATTCACCTCGGATGGGGATAAAACTAACAACCTTTTGATATATTTTAAAATTTATTTTAGCATTAAACATTAATTAATTAATAATTGCAATATTTTATATTTCAACTTAGGGTCCATTATTTAGTAATATAAATTGCAAATAAATATTATTTGGGATATTCAAAATTTTCTGAAAAGATGCATAAATAAAAAAATAATTATAATTTATGCGAAGTAAAACTTTATTATAACTATATTTTTTATTAAATTACATTATAAAGTAAATAATTAATTTAAAATTTAAAAAAGGATGCTTGGACATAATCACTTTTAATTTTTTTAAGTACGCTTTCGTCTACGATATGTTTGAGCAGAGATGATATTTTTTAGAAATTTTAAACTTTGTTTGAAATAAACAAGTTACGTAAATAAGTTTTTATTTATAATCCATTAAAAGCTGTACTTTTTTCAAACTTTTTTGGACATATATATTTTAAATAATTTCATTGACGCGTATCATGAGGTATAAACTATGGATCTCGAGTCACTGGACTTTTAAATGTGGTTTTATAATCAAAGACTAAAGTAAGTAAATGAGTTTTAAAATATAAATTTAAAGAAACTACTAAAAATTATCAGTATTTACAAATTATAATTAATGACATTCATCAAATTGGAAATGGCATTTCCAACTTACAACTTAATTATTGTGTATACAAAATCCAACAGATGTAAATACTATTATAAATCTGTTGCATTTTGCGCTATCGACTTCGAGATTCTTCAGCCTTGTTTGTGTAGGTGTGTGTGTTGAGATAATGCTTGTTACTTAAGAAATTATCTTTCTATATCTGGAGCGCCAATAATTATTTTCTAATGGCAAATGGTACCGGTAAACGAGGCTTTGGGGTTACCCATCCAAGTGCTGATCGTGCCTAAAGCTGCTTGCCTATATCGATATCGGCAGTATAGGATATGTTACCTTGGCATTGAAAACCAAGATCTTGGCCAAGTTGACCGTCCACACACTGGAAGCACACGCTCCATGTTGAATAAAATTAACAAGTCGTGTATAGATGTTTGTAAGTCACCTGTTGAGGCGGCCCTTGTTACAAAAAAACAAGCAAACTAAATCTTTATAAAAAAAGATGGTGGTATCACTTGGTATTTTGCTAATTATTCGATACAATTATAATCAATTTTATAATATGATTAGTCATTAAATATTTATTATAAGCATATTCTTTATTTTATTTATTCAAATAGTAATTATTAAGTTTTATATGATATATTATAAGATAAAACTTGAAAATTGCGAGCGAATCGCAATTGATTGTTTATAAAATTAATAATATAAAAAAATAAAATATACTGTAATTCAATAATATAAATAAAATGTAATGGAATTCCATATATTAAATTATGAATCAATTAATTTATCAATTTAGTACAAATATAATATAATTTATTTTTGCAAATTTGAAATAAAAACAATGATTATTATTTTCTTAATAAAATTTGATATCGGAGTAAAATCACAAAGACACTGAGGATTTTAATTTATTGCTTCTATTTATCAACTTTGATGTGTGGCCAAATGACCGACTCGATTTGGCCAGCTCTTAGCGACAAGTGCACGAATACATTGATGTACGGCACTTTTATCCCGGTGTGGCAAATTGTGAAATAATTCATAATTTTACAAATTTTAGCAGTCTGCACGTTGCACAAACAGACTTTGAGCCAATATGTGGAACCGGCATAATATATTCAACCATAAATATTATTTTAAAACTGTATTACCTATATTGCTATAAGTGGAAGCTACACTCTGTTAAGTGTATATGTAATATATTACAACAGTCAAGGTGAATAGCGTATCGCATTTCTGAAATGCTGATTCATAAATAGTTTTATTTATATGTAATACGTGAATATGAAATTTTCAAAATCCAATTTGAAAAGCAGGTAGAGCAAGTAGCAAGTAGCCTTATTTATGTAAAATGTTAGTGTGAAAAGTTTGTAAGTAGTAAACAATGTAATAATTACATTTAAGAAATAAAATAATTATATAATTTACATTTGCGCTTAGAAATATGTACGAATTATAATTAAAAATAACTTTTATGTAAAGATATTATGAACATGCTATATAAATTTAATTTTTAATGGTTATTGATATTTGAAACTGAATTGTCAATTAATATTTCAACGGTTTAATAATATCATAAAATTTTTCAGCCTAATCAATTCACGTAATAAAAAACACATTTGCGTGTATATAAATAACGCTCGTTTTAATCTTTACCATCTGTGTAGCGTGCGTACTTTTACATTTATTTTGATTTCCAACAATTTTAAATATTTTAGCTTATTTTAAACTGAATTCATTCAATTTTATATGAAAATGACAAACTTGTAAAACTTCCTACTTACTTGCACTTAAAATAATTATGTTAGATAAAAGTATGGAAGACAGTTTTTATGGAACAATTTGCCAGACGTTTGAAAAGTGTCTCCAAAGCTTATAATTGAAATTCTAATTGCCGTAAAATGCATTTTAAAATGCAGTATCTGTAGTTCTTATTTCTGCAGTCCTGTAAGCAATTTTAAATGCCTTTTTAACGTTAATCTTGCATATGTACTAACCTAAATTAATTTTAAATAAGTGGGATATAGAAAAATATGACAGCAAATTAATTAAATTAAAATCACTTTAGGAATATTATTTGTTATTAGGTATTTAATTTAGCAGTATTGCTTTATATAATGCAAAATTAAAAACTACGTAATACATTATTAGAAAATATTATATAAGTGTTGCTTGTTAAGATATACAAGCGGCGAATTTTTGTATTCAAAAATCTTATAATTTCAGGGGCATCTAATAATTATCTGCCTAGTTACCAGGGTGTGGTTGATACAATAAATAGACTGACTATCAGAAAGTAGCATTAACTTTTATAATATTGATAATAGGATAATAGAATTGTGCAGCTGTTGCAGTTGTAAACGAAGAAATAATAGGCTCAGAAAAATTCAATTATGCAGGTGCCGTTGCAGTTTGGGATAAAGTTTGAAATAAAAAACGCAGCTGCACTGGCGGTTACATGGCGTGCGCACTTTTTGTGCTTATTTTTATTTCTATGCTTACAACTATAGCAGCTGCATAAACCCAGTTTTATTATTGATAGTATTTGGATTTGTTTGTTTTTATCTAATTAGCCATCGATCTCAAGGTTCTCCGCCATGTTTATGTAGATATGAAGTTGAGTTAAAGCTGGTTACTCTAAAAAATTGCCTCTAATATCTAGAGCCTCATTGATTGTTTCACAATGGCGAATGGTACTAGTGGGCGGAGTTATACGATCACTCATCCAAGTGCTGACCGTGCTTAACGTTGCTTACCAATCATTCGACATTGGTCGTACAGGATATGCCACCCCGGCAATTTTATTATTGGCATTATTCATTAAATATTGTATTTTTAGAAATTATTATAGTCTGATTATCAGGACCTATAACCTCGAGAACTTTATTCCTCAGATTTAACAAGATTAAATTTATTAATTTATATTAACGGACTGTTTAAACAGTATCAGCAAATAATATACAAAAACAAGAAAGATTTTTATTTTCATAAAAAAGTTTACTTTTTTAAATCTTTTATTCAAATCAGCATAATATTTCAATGTAGAAATTGATTTACGTTTGATTGTTTTCCACGGTATTATGTTAATAATAGCTTTAGGAAGTTATTTTTTTACGAAGCCGGAATAATTCGATAAATTCTTGCCTAAACTTTATTTTTATTTTTACAACAGGATTTACCCTTCGACAAGCTGTAGTTAACTTTGAAAATGACCTGCATGTCAGTGGTTACTTTCTGACTTCTCTTTAGGATAAAGAGTTTTGACGCATACAACTTGAAATGTCGCTTTAAAGGTTTGACATCTCGTGAAAAACTTATTACTCTAGAAATGAAGAAATGTTAACTTTACAAAACTGAATTTTAATTCATTTTATTTTAGCAAAGAACATTTTGTTTCGTATGATTTTACCAAATCCAATAATTTCTAAAAAAACTGCTTCACATAGAAGCCACTTGAAAAATATGGATAAGGTACTAGAATTTTGAAATATAACATTATTTATTTAATGTTGTCTTCATTTGTATAAGAATAACATATGAACATGTTTTATGTTCTTAAGATTGTTACAGTTTAAACATAGCTGTAGATATAATCTACCCACAGATATACGAGTATGTCTAGACATATTATTAATATTGATTAAGTATTTAATACACTTCATTATTTAATATTTCAAATATTTTTCATACATATTTTGAGATTTTTTATACGCTTCAATATAATATTATATCTGACAAATTAATGGACATCCATTTCATAAAAAAAATATACAAAAACTAGTGTAAAAATCATACTTGAAAATGATTTATATAATGACGGTTAATAATTTGTCAAATTTTAAATTTGTGTTAATTTTATAGTTTAGATATATCACGTTGATATGGAAAACAATAAATATGTTTTAAGAAAACGTGACAGACAAGAAATTTGATTTAATTATAATAATAAATTAATTAATTAATATTACAATTAAGTGACATTAATATAATATAAATAAGTAATGCAATGATTTACACTTATTCCAGAGTTACAACTAAATAACAATGGTAAAATATTGGTGGCAGTATTTGATTTCGTGAAATACGACTTAAAAAGAAGTTGTTATCAAAATTTAACATTTCGTGTTTTTTTTAGCAAGAGTCGAATTAATCTTACTAAACAAAAAACATTAAAATTCTGCTACAGATTGCACACGATGAGGAAAATGCACTGAACTGCATTTCCAACCCGCATTGCTGTCTTATGTGAAATCATTATACTCGAACATCAAAGTATACAAAAAGTTTTACAATTTTTCATATATCATATTACTTGTATAGCTTTGATTATACTTGCAAATAAATGTCATAAATCACAATTTTCTAGTAACATAAACATGCTTGTTACAATATATTTGCTTCAATAACTGACATTATTGAAAATGAGCTGTTATAATCAATTTAATCATATACAGTCTTTGATGTCGGCCTAGACCTCGGTGAATCTAAAGCGACGTCTGCTGCTCTTGCGCTGGTGCAGATATTTGAGGTTAAACGCTAAAGACTCTTAATGCTCCCATCATGCTCTATCACGGTAATAAATGTTATAATATTTAAATTCCCTATATAAACAGCGCTACCATTTGCTCTAATGACTTTAATTGAACGTACAGTGCAGTTTTTCTACTATCGCTTTCTGCGGCCCGATGCACTTTTTATTAAATTTAGTTATGCTCATGTAGAAATAAATAAATTTCATTGCTTGTATGCATTTATTTTGATATTGTCAAATTGATGATTTACAAGTTATTTACTAAACAGATGGTATGTACAATATTTATTTATTTTGCGAGTAAGCTCAAAAAATACTAATGAGTAATTAACTAAATAAAATATAATATTTTAAACCGAATTACACACTATTCGGTACACACTATATGGTGTCGAAGAATGAAAACAAAAATATACCGTTTGAAGCTTATGTTGTGGCTGAGAAAGCATCAATGAATTTATTATAATACCATCAAAGTCGAGGAAAGCGTAATACAAAATATAAAGTAAACGACTGTGAAGAAAAAGAAAATTCATATTGAGCAATTATTAAAGGATAGATGCCCCAAAATTCACATAAATGTTATTAAATCATTCAGCAAATGTATCTCACCTGGGGGACAACTGAATAATTCTATTGGCAGTAGACATCTTTGTTTATCTATATTATTTATTTAATAATACTAAATTAAGTATACTTACTTTATTTATCATTATAATAATATAAAATAATAATTTCGCTTTATAGATGAAAATTGCAAATGCTTGTCGCTGCAACTAATTTTCATATTTAGGTAATAATGACTTAGAAGTATCTCACGAAGTTTTACTCCGCTTCAAGTAGAGATTTGTCAAGTGTCAATATCTTAAGAAGTTATCTCATCAGACGTATACAGGGTGAATACAAAAATGCGTTCCATGCTATATAACTCGATTAATTTATATCCATTACAAACATTTATTATTTTCAAATGACGATGGTAATTTTTTAAATTTGAAATGGCAACCCACATTTTTTAATATGATGTTTATAATTAACCTTTGTAAATATCTTGTAAAATATTTTGTTATTTAATGTGTATTTCATTATTTCCTTATTTATTTGTCATTGTAATAAAGTGTGCACATTTTTTATAATTTTTGTATTCTTTACTATTTGCGGGTTTTTTAATGCCATTATATATTTTATAATATTTTGCATCTTATACAACTAGCATCAGAAAGTATTGCGGTTTAGTTATGAACAATTACAAAATTTCTAGGCGATGATTTGATCCGCACATGTCTTAGATATTGTAACACTATTTTGCGATACTATGATGCATTTAATTAAAAAAATAAGGTTGGTGGTTCAATTCTGAATTCAAAAACCAATGGTTGTTCTCATATCGATCGGTCGGATAAAAACATAGCCGCAGTAAGTGCGAATGTTGACAAAAGCGCAACCCCATTTAACAATCGTGATCAACTCTTTGACATGTGCTGATCAGCGAGTTTTGACAGAAGATCTGCAGTTGTTAAGTTTGAGGACAAAAAATCTACGAGTCCGTGTTTGTTGCGGTTTTTGGCTTTGAGTTGTGATTGGGTCCCTCTTTTTTGAGTATGCTGCGGTAAATGCGGTCACCATCAATGGTGTTTACTATCATGACATGATAATCAATTTTTTATTCTATGAACTAAACGCCATGGACACATTCTTTCAACAAGATGAACAGCGCAGTTATTGCAGACAATGTTTCATGTTTCATGATTTCATGGAAAGATGTATCGTCAGACCATTCCGAACCATTTAGAATCCCAAGAAAAAAATTGTGGACGCACCATTCAGAAAATTAGTTGTCAATTATGTCAAAATGTAATTAAATATTTTGTCAGGGAATGAACGTTTGCAAATAAGGTTAAAGTGTAATAGCGCCGTGAGTACTAGATCTTCGTTATTTTATAAGAGCTGAAAGTTTCTCAGCGCATGCTTCCAACACGATAGGGCTACTATGAAGTTTGGGTCATTTTGGTAATAAGCAAAAGTGTATAAAATAGTATAAAAGCTGAATTTTATACATGTTACTTGGGTAACTATTAGAAAATGTTTCCTCAATAGCCAGACAGTTTCGACATTTCTAACCAATAGCCAGACAAATATATAGGGTAGCTCTATATTGCCTCGCGCTCGCACCTACAGCTACCCTATATGTTATTTATACTATAACATAAGTAGATACAATTACAATTTATTGAAGTTTAAGTGTGTCTGGGGCAATGGATGGCGTGATTTCTAATATTTTGCCAAAGCAAAATAAAAGAAAATTGCACTTTATTATTTAAGAAATTTAAGTCGGTATTTTGCTACATGTTACCTGCCAACACCACGATGAGCCAAACTTTATAGTAACCCCTATCGTGTCTACCTGTGTTGGAAGCATACGCTGAGAAACTGGCTTTTATAAAATAACAAAGGCCTGGCACTCACGGGCCTTTGCTCTATAACTATTTAGAGGATATCGTGTTCCAAATAACTTTTTACCTCATATTTAAATAAAAATATTTGCAATTTGCAACATAAATGAAAATTTCAGATCATTTTAAGCCATTGGTTTTTATAAGCATATTTTCCGCTTTAAGCGGTTTTTTGCTTTATTTATAAATTCAATTTTGTACGTTTGTTCTGCTAATTGCATTGGTAAATTCACATTCAAGTAGCTATTTTAATTCTTGTAACAAAATTCTCTTTTTAATTTTTTGTTTCATTGATTATAACAATAAGTCATTTGTTATTTTGTAATTTTTTATTATACATCTGCTTGATGATGCCGCGGTGTGGTGAAACAATTGTCGAAGTACAATTAAATATAATCTTGAAACCTTATTGACGTATATATTTTTTGAAATTTTAAAATTTGACCAAAAAAAAAACATAACAATAAATGCTGCTATTACTATTGGACCGTAATCGATGAGTATACAAAACGATTCAAAGATATCTTGTGTATACGACCAGTATTTTCAATCAATTGAGATATTATAGTAATAATGATACCGAATTATTTGAGATATTATAGTGATACCTAGTTATTGATAACCAAATGATTAAATTATAAAGTTTTAAACATTTATGTGTGGTGTACATTCAACATTATTTATCGTGAGTTTGCCTACAGGAATAGCAATTACGATTAAGGATTTTTAAATTTGCCCAAAAAAAATCTAGAATTTTTATAATGTTTATGTTTTTCCAGGTGTGTCAAATTCAGTGCTGCACATTAAAAATAACCAGATTATTGTTTTGTTGTTTATCCCATAGACATTCATGATAATTTGAAAGATGAATTTTTGATGTGAATATTTATATCTAACACAATTCATTCAACATTTTCTTTTTGAATAATTAAACAACAATTTCCATATGTTTTCACAAGCCCAAGATGCATTTTATTAATAGCAAAATTTCGTAGTGGAACACGTTATAAAATTTAATGTGCAATAAATGTTTTGTTTCTTTTTTAATAATATACATCCCGCTATTAATTTTTATTTGTTCCGCCTATGAAAAAGCCCTATCTAATGGATTTTTATTTTCACGTATTACCACAATACTTGGATGTTTATTAATCAATCCCTAATCATTGTTGCTATCGCTGTATATAGTACATTCTCCAAATTGAAACACACCCCAAGAAATTACTTTAAAAACCGACAACTATTAACTATTAACACCTCAACGATATGTGATTCCAAATTCCTTGTGTAAAAATGACCTTTTTATATTTTTATATTAAGTTTGTTAATATCAGCGATAAATAATCGATATATTTTAAACCATAAACAAACTGCAAGTGCAATAATTATCCAGGTTATTTTATTAACACATATTGGGTTGGTAACAAAATTATAAATTAATATATAATATAAAAGTAAATCCCGTAAATAAATAAATTTTAAAAAACACTTTTTTATTATTTTTTTTTTGCATTTTCGTAGAAAATTAGAAATAAGTTTGTATAGACATCAGTTTTGATAATTTGAAATCATTTTGTGATTGTCTTTTTATTAAAATAAATAATCGATTAAAATGCATAAATACAAATATCAGATTTATATGTATGTTTATTTATATTTTAAACAAAGCATAGAAATGGGGAGAGTGCTTTGCGCTTTTAATTTACATAAAATAAAAGTATTTTTCGTACACCTTTTATTGAAAATAAATATATGTGTATAGTACATAATTTTTGAGGAGTTAAATGCAAATAGTAATTTATTTGTGAAAACGTTATATTTGGGGTGCATATTACACATTTATAGAAAATATTTAAAAATTCAAGATAAATGACATTTTTCATATCTTATTTGTATACCTAACACTTAAATACGAACAATACTTGGCCAGGTATTATAAGAATATTCAAGGACAATAATCTTAATAGTAAATTGAGAGGGATCAATGACTAAATACTGAATAATGGATTTACCCAAACCAAATCAAGTCAATAAACCCATATCGCTTGAATATGAATTACTTTTATTGCCGATAAAAAAACCTAACTGTGTTGTAATTTTTACAAACGTCTCTATCAATTTATAAAGTGTTGTATGGGTGCGCAATTTAATTGCTAAAAACTCGATAATAGTTTCAAATCAATTAACTGACTGATTTTATTCGACATAGACTTTCGCAATATTTGCTAATTGAATTTATTGAATGTTTATAATTAAATTTATTATAATCGATATTTTATTCTGTAAAATATGTACAGTAAATGAACGTTAAACTGATAGATATTTAATATTGATTTTTAGATCATTTCTTATGTAAAAAATTTACAAAAAAACTCATAACACTATTGAGCACCGTAAAAACTCAATTTTACAATACAGCCATAATGTTACATTCATTTTAATTGTAAATTGTTGTTTTTAAGTTTATTCTATATCTATTTTTAGTGAGAAATATAGTGGCTTTAGTTTTGAGGAGAACAGTATAAAATATATAGATGATTTTTTTTAATCTGTCCGGCCTTAATTATATATTTACAGGTAATATGCTTATTAAACTTTGAGTTATATTATACAGTATTTTTTTAAATGTGAAAGAAACATGTAAGTGTGCTTGGACCAGCCTGAATCCCGTGCATTGTAGATGGTAGTGCTTGAAACACTACGATACCATGCATTAATATGGGCTTATGTATATAACACGTACAAATAATATTAATTAACTTGTCACGTTTGATATGTTTATATTGTTTTTATTAATGTTGCTCCATCTCAATTAGACTCACCGATTATTATATAATATTAATACATTTGACGCACAAAAACAAAAAATATAAAATTGATAAGCGGAATTAAGAAACGCGTGACGTTAAATTTGACCTAGAAAAACCAGCCCCTTTCTACAAAAATACTTCACAAAAAAATCCTGCAACAAGTCGATTTTTGTTATTTAAATGTGATTAACTGAAACGAAACAAAATTAATGATTTATTAATTTTTAATAAAAATCGTCTTCATAGAAAGGGATTGTGATGCAAATATGCAGTTCGTAAGTAATGCTTCCACATAATTAATATGATGTAGATGCAATTGCATGAGGATCTGTTTTAATATTTTCTTTTACCAATAATGTCAAAGAACATACCTGTAAATTTTAACTAAGGCTGGAAGCAAACTATAAAGGTGTCAAGAGTATCATCATAGAACATTATTAATAAATAAATAAATAAATATTTAATAATCAATAAATAAATAAATATTTAATAATAAATAAATATTTAATAATTTCTAGCTATTTTTAGCACTGGCCGATTAAAGCGCGGAGCAGGATTCCGGGGAACCCGCAAAACTCGACTAGCGCTTGTATTTTATCTTAACTATTTACTTATTACAATGTTAATACCTATTTATAGAATTATAAAAATAAAATTGCACATTATTAAAATTGCTGTTAATAATTAAATAACAATTTTACAATTAATTATTGGATTCCATGATGTCGCAAGCGGTAAAAACAAATGTAGAAATTTCTTTCATTCTTTATAAAAACTCACAAGTGCACCTGTGATTTCTGCATCGCAATAGAGTAAGCGATGAAAACAATATTGTTTGTTTTGTTGATTTATGTGTTTAGTGCCACAGCAAATAATAATGGTGGTTGTATGCCTTTCTTGTATACTATAAAAGATGCTGCACTAAATGACTAGAATCTCTAGAACAACTAATATAATTTACAAGCATCGAGTATCATAACTCCAATCTGGCAATATAATTAAAAAAATACATTTTTTAAATCTTTCACGTTGCTACAAGCATCTCATGATTCAATGCGACGCGGAAACTATTAAGGTGCACTGATAAGCTCTTGGATAGAGTGAAACATTATTCTGCATTTCATCGTTACAGCTTGTAACAACGTGAAATTAAAAAAAAAGATTTTAACCTTTTATTTAATATTAATTATTTTAGATTGACATTGTGTTACTGGTGGCCTGTAAATTATATTGGTTGTTGTTGGTAGCCATTCACTTTGACTAATTATTGCCGTTACTATTTACAGAATTAGATCATTAGTTTTGATTTATATAAATATTTTGATAAATATTTTTTGACTTGTTAAAAAGTTTAAAAGTAAATTCAGTTGTGTTTACAAAATTAACTATTTTTAATGATAAAAGCATTAACAAGGAAAATTAGTGAAACAATTTAAGCTAAAAATTATAAAACTGAAACAAAATTTAAATTGCATTACTAAAATATAAGTTTGTAATTTCCATTTCTGTTTAATAATTTGAATAATAATAATCAGAATATTAATAAATGTATATTTTTAAATTGAGCACAAACGCATTAAAACCAACATTTCTTATATTTATTATATCAACATATGAGTGATATTGCATTATAAATTGCATGGGGTACTGAATTATTTCTACATTATTTGAAACATTTTTCACATAACAGTGTTTATTTGCATCGCCATTTGTTATTAGTTTTATTATTATCTATTTTTTTTGCTAGCACTTACTTGAAGGATTTAAATTACGTACTAAACGTAAAAATAGATTAAACCTCCTTGGAAGAATTACACAACGGTTATTTTTTCAGGTATTTTGTCTGCAATAAAAGTTATTTATACTAAATCCGTACAGCTTTATTGGTTGTACTTGGTTTTTATGTATCGAGTGTTTAGATAGATAGCCAATATATCACAATTTATTGCTTAAAACAATTATTTGCCTTTTTATTGCCCGACGGGACTTACAAGTTCCATGGTTTTTATATTCAAACATAACATTGGATATAAACACATATCTTGACCGGACGGAATATAAGGAAAAAATATTGTCTTAACATTGGCCATACTTTTTAGTCCAAGGAATTTCATAAAATTTAGTTTACAATCAGGATATCCAAAAAGTTATTTATACCGTGATATTCATCATAAAAATTTCTGTTGATATGTCAAACAATGCTGCAAAAATAAAAATTGTTATGCAGAATATTACAGCATTTGATAAAATAATAATAAAAATAATAATTATATATTATACCTGTCACTTTGATTTCAATAATTATTTATGTTTATTTAATAATCAATTAGGATTAGTATTGATTTTGTTATTTTTATGTAAATATTTATTTCTACTGAGTGCGTCAGTATTATCTTCCAGATTTCAAAAGGGTATTAAAAATGAAGACATCACCAAACACTTTTAATTTATAATAATAGGTAGATAGTTTTTGTTTCATTTTATGGTTTAAAAATATAACGTCCAAAGAGTGGCTTTGACGCCCGGTGCACGTTTATAGAGGTTAATAAGACATCACCAAAGACTTTTAATTTATAATAATAGGAAGATAGTTTTTTTTTATTTTATCGTTTCAAAATTATAACGTCCAAACAGAGGCTTCGACGCTCGGTGCACTTTTATAAAGGTTTTTGTAAGGTTTCCATTACTCTTACTAGCATGTCAGATAAAATTCCTTCATTTTCTTAAATGGAATAATTTACTTAGTTCAAGAACCGCGGACAATGATTGAAACTCTCGCCACTACACAGAAAAACTTGTGGCTTGTTTAATACCAATTCAAAAAATATATTAAATTCACATTCTCAAATGCATTCATATGAACCCTGGCAAAGACACAAACTAATAGAACCACTATACAAATTAAATAAGAGCTAAAACATTGATTTAGAAATTAAATTATACAATTTGTTGGCCGATGAATTTAAATTGTTAAACATTAAAACTTTCAAACGCAAAGTAAAGGAGTTTCTAGTGTTTAGAGCACTTTATTATATTCAAAAGTATGTAACATAATGATTGATGTATTATATAATCAACATGTTTAATGATGTTTTTAGTTTGTTATTAACATGTTTTAATGGTTTTTCTATCAAATATTGTTTTTAAAATTTTTATATATGACAAATTATGTGTATTGTTTTTGTAAATGTTGCTATAAGTAATAAAACTCTATCTCTATCTCTATCTCTAATCATTTATCAAATACCAATGACCATAATTATGTTTTACAGCTTTTGTATAAATTTACTAACATTTTTTATATTTTCATAAATTTTTCCAAATTAATGTTTATTTTTTATTTACTTTTATTAATTTACATTTAATTTTTAGTTTTGTTTGTCCGGCAATTTTTTGAAGCTGTATGTAGATATTATATGCTTCGTTTACGTCTTAAAATATAATCACATAAATTTATTAATAACAAATTTGCATATATTTTGAAAGCGCAAAATAGTTTAAAAACGGAAGTGCTTTTTGAAAATTATCTAAATTCCAAACGAAAAAAAAACTTATCTGAAGCAGAATTGAATCAAAATACAAAATATAGCAACCTGTGGAAAATGGATAAGAATTACAAAATATTAATTCTAGCAGAAAGAACACAAAATATTTAAAACACTGTGGTTTTTAACAATCACAAAAATTGGATATACAAATAGACCATGTTGATCGCGAATCTTTAAAAGCATACAACGTGCTACCTACTTTGGCCATTGCAAATACTACTCGACTCCATGAAGGAAACAGAAAAAAAGTAAGCTGACCACTTAGATCTTTAACCGTCGTTAATTTATATAAATAAAGAATTTTATTTTTTATTAAGACTGAAGTTATGAGTTATAGTGTTTTGAATAAATTTTCTTAATTTGTTTTATTTGAAATGTATAGATACTTGAAAAATTATTTATTTTATTGTAAAAATTTAATAAAATATTCTCTGACACTGCATTTAACTTTTATGAAATAGAAGATATTTTTATTATTTTTGGTGGTTTTTTTTTGGAATACTTCTATTTTAATACTTCTCTATTTAAATTAAATATTGACAGTAAAACTTTTTAATGTTGACCTAAGCCAGTCAGATTTTCAAGCGGACGTGGGAGTTGCGCGGGAATATATGCACAAATCCAGTGTTATTGTAGATTTGCAAACACAGCGTTAGAACTGTTATGTTGTATGAGTTGAAAGCAAAGACTGGAAATCTAGACGTTGGATTTTGTTCCGGGGTATACACGCTTCCCTCACCACCGATCTTTTTCTGCGCGAGGATTTAACTTTACGTCAACTCAATATTGGTTAGCTGTACAAACAATTGCTTATTCTCAACCGTTAGAAAAACTGCACGGCCATTACTAGCAAATAATTTTTATATTAATAATTTAAATAAAGTGGTGCGGTTATGTTTTCTCTTTATACAAATCATTAAAACTCATCACAATCTATCACTAATTTTTATTTCAATTTTCTTTAAATTATAACTTATACCTCTCATTTGTAATATTTATTATTCCAACATAAAGTTTACATCCGTCATAATAGTATAAAATATTTATTTAATGTTTAAATAAAACAGCCGAATTAAATTAAGTAATGTAGCAGTAAAAACGGCAATTTATATTTTGAATGAAATTTATTTACAAAATACTTAGAGAAATGAGATATTATAATTATTTAAAAGTGCATAATGGATTCAATTAGTGAAATTAGTTTAATGACTATAACATATTGTTTTGTCTATTGTGAAACTAGCTACGCAACACTAAAATTACAACTTACAGGAACAAATTGTTTGCATGAGATCTACATATGAAACACACTGCAATTGTTTTCAATATGTATATTAAGACTAAACAAAGAAACAAATACAACCCGTTGATTACTAAACTTTGGAGAGCTGGATGTTGCAATATCAATAAAACTAAATCGATTTGGTATTTCATTACAAATCTCCAGCGGTACGCACAGAAATTTAATTTATGAGTTTTTTAATTATTTCTTCTGGAACTCACATAAAATGAATTTGAACATTCGCCGAGTTAAGGATAAATTCTTATTTTTTATTTTTGCTTGCAAACCTATCATTTTTCCAACAGTACTGAATAAAGTAGTATAAATCACAAGTGTGCAAAAAAATTAGTACCAACATAAATACAATTATCATGACAAAAAAACTGACATTCACAAATAGTGTGATTTTTACAATACAATCATAGTTCAATGTAATACTATGTACAAATGTTAATTTGTATCAGCGTATCATATTATGTAAAAATGCACAATTTATTCCATTTCTAAAGTGTAGGTAACCAACAGACAACCAATAACTGTCTGCTATGTTTATGTGATGTTGATTCAAATTATCACTTTGAAATGTACACAACTTACAATAACACAGTGTAATAAATCTAATACCAACAATCTCTCCAATTGTGAAATTAATAAAACAATTTTATATGTGTTGTTAGTTAAAAGCACAAATGTATTGCTTTGCTGCCATGGATATCTAAATTCTATTATATTATAATATTTATATTCTTGTTATTTTACCATACAATTTATTAAAATCAAATAATATAATTTGAGTCTTATATAAATGTATTCTATATTTATCTATAGTTTTATGAAATAACTAAAAAAGAAATATTATCAGGTTTAGTACACATGAGTAACTTGGTTTGATCACTAGTCTAATTGAGGCACTCGCTGATGCACCCAACTGTTACTCGTGACCAAATCATTTACTTACTTGTAGTAAAAGTAGCTATTATCTATAATTGTGTGTTATAAACGAATAAAAGTTGTAATTAAAAATAACAAATGATGATCATTGCCCACTAGTGACAGACAAAAACATGAAATAGCATAATAAGTTAGTAATTTTTTTAAAAATTTAAATCAACAATAAAAATTTAATATTATTTAATTTTGTAATTTAACATTAACATTTTCAACGTTCTAAAGTGTAAACGATGATGTGATATTGATATTGATAGTAGATCATTAATTGGGCAATATCATTTGCCTTCAACTTCTTGAATCTTCAATGCTGTTTGAGAAAACTCTGTTTGAGACCCAATCTGTTGCAATATTGGCTAATACTTTTGCACTTTTTGTCTCAAACTATGTCCCGTAAATGTTGTGATTCTGGTAACTTTATACAAAATTCGCAAGTATCCTTGATAGTGTATTTATTCCCTTATACATATCTACATATTTGATAAACTATCTTAGATGAAAAGTAAAAAAAGCTATCTATTTTTTATATAATTTAAGTCCATTTCCGCATTACTTGTATAAAATTTTTTATTAAATATTTAGATTGAATTTCTGAAAAATATATATTTAGTACTTTTCTAGGATCTTAGCTTTCTTTAGTATAGTATAAAATAGTTTTTCCACAAAGACAATTATGCACAATTTATTTAATTTAAAAAAAAAATCTAAAAATAATAAAAATTAAAACTCTACAAATATATAAGAAAAATATGTTATTAAACATATTTAATTAACAACAAAACCCCAACTCGTTCATTCAATATTTTAAATTTTATTCTTATTTTCATAATTATTGAATTTCTTCAACAACAACAAAAAAAATTCAAATATTAAATATATTAAACAAATAAGACAGAAGAATATCTTCATTCACGATATTCACGGTTTATTTTGCCATTTGTTAGTAATTTTTATACTCTTTATTTAATTGTATGTTTTTATTTATTGTACGTTATTTCATAGTTTTGTTAGTACACAATAAAGTTTAACACAAAAAATAAGGTAAGCTCCTTAGCCTTCCTTAATTAAATATTACGGAGAGCAATATTAATACTTACTTAAAAAACACTGATTTCATACAGTTTGGATTACACTTGTAGTATATTCATTTGAATGAAAATTACTATTAAAAGTTCTAAACGATATACACCAGTAGATAAGCTAAGACAGTTTTGGGACAAAAGGACTAAGAATTTACTTAGATGTCTAAAACTACATTTGAAACTCGGCCATCACTAAGTTCGGACCTAAATTTGAGTACAATTTGTGAAGTCATCTACACATGGGCTAGGTGGGTCCTGGATTGTATGTGTGTGCATAATCAATTATTGCATGGACTTGCAAGATAAGCAATACTTAGTTGAGGGTGTTGGGCTATCAGTATAAAGCAATGGGAAATTAATATACTAAAATATAGCGCTAAAAGCACTATTGGGGTTGTATAAGATATTTAGGGATGCTCTTATAATTTAGTCTCCCCATGTAATCATGCGCAGTTTTTAACATACAAATATATTGTTGGTCGCAAACTGTCCTAGCCTAATTATCTACTTAAACCGTGTGAATATACAGATCATGCGTTTTATCCTGAGCTCTGACAACATGATACTGAAATTATTTAATTGGAAGAATATTCGGCAACCGTGAAGCTTGTGAAAGAAATGTACATGCGCGCACACAGTTTGTTTAAGAAAGTTTTCGACTCTATAGTTTTGAGTTAAATGTTTGAAAACTCATTTTATCTCGGCAGTATACCAATGCTAAACTCATATTCAATAAACTGCATATTGTAAATGCCTCATACAGTATAGATCGGCAACGTGCTTTAAAACGGGACTCATAAATTATATTGTTTTTTTTATATCGAAGAGAACAATAGTATAAAAATCACATCAAACCGTTGTTTGTCACTGCGCAACAGCTGATAATAAATCTAAATCT
>JARJEC010008662.1:0-13207 GCA_030264575.1 Tachinus sp. AB-2021 | reverse complement strand
TCAAGGCATCCTGTATTTGAACGCTATTTTTGAACACCCTGCATAATTGTTTATATTATAATGTCTTTGAGTAGAATAAAAATTAGATTAATGTCTATTGCAGGATTTGAAATAAACTGCTATGTTTTTTATCACAATTTATTTAGTCACACCGTCACTTCAGTTTCGACTGAACCTCAGTCTTCATCAGACGTTACATGAAACTGCAGTCACGGTGTGACTAAATAAATTGTGATAAAAAACATAGTAGTTTATTTCAAATCCTGCATTATGAATTATCACTTAGCAACGGTCGATTCTATCAATTTTTTTTTAATAAAGTCTATTATTTAATTTAACCTTGTATAATATTTTCAATTTAAGAAGACACATTTTCGTCGTACAAAGTTTTCAAACCATTACACTTATAAGGAGACACTTTATATAGATGTCCATTATTTTAACCAAAGCTGTATAAAATATATAAAATCGTATTTCTATTTATCTCATACTTATGCACAATCACTCATTCGCCAATGCACAGAGGGGATGTTCCGCATGAAAGCTAAGTCTAACTTATTCTTATTCGTTCACTGCCAGTATCCCCCTACTAGCGTTGCCGACTCGCGATATGTAGTGACCGCTAAGTTCACAACTTTTTTCCGACAGAAAAACTATTATTTAAAATATACATAATCATAAGGATGAACACTATTATGTCCATTGCAAATATGAATGGTTTTCCAGGCAGTCTTATTCAAGAAACGTTATCAAATCACAATCAATCATATTTCTCCAAAAATTGCAAATTTAAATAAAGACTCTTTTACTACACTAAGCTATTTTGCAAAAACCACAGACAAAATAGCACACATTCTTCGAAAACAAAATCATCAAATCGCGTTTAGACCCAGTTGCAAGTTATCAAATATTTTATACAATGCTAAAGACAAAATTGATCCATAATAATCCATAAAAATTTAGTAAAATGTTTTATTTTAAAATATACATGCAAAAGTTAAATTTTATTCATTTTTTATTCATTTCTTTTGGAGAATCGATGGAATCGGGACATTTAACGGAGCTCTAACAATCACAAGCAGAAATCATTACAAAGAAATATTAATGTTTGCCAATGAAAAATAAAAAAAAAACAAAATTTTAGTAACATTTTACTAAAATTTATAGTTTTGTGTAAACCGCTAAAAAATCCGCTAGCCGCTAAATTGATAATTTTGCCGCAATATAGAATTGAAATCCGCCAAATCTGGCGGAAATTCCGCTAACTTGGCAACACTGCCCCCGACCGCGACCTTCAAATTGTTTCACTTAAATACCGATTCATTTAAGCGGACTTGCTGCCTTGCTATAAAAGTATCACTTCAAAAATATTTTAATAAACATTTCTGATAAAATACACGAACAAAAACGTGAAATTACAAATATATTTTTAAGAAATCTATTCAAACCAATTCCCATATAACGGAAGGTTTATAGTCGTATTTATATTAAATTTAAATGGCATTCATTTCAAATAAACAAGTTTAATTTATATACATTATATTTTATTTTATTGTTGGTAATGATAATCTAACATTATAATACTAAAAAAAAATGTAGCGCAAACTACAATTAACTGTAAGCACCTTGAGAATACTTTGAATATCAATTACATTCCCGGGTGTCGTAATAAACAGTAATGTCTCATTTATAACTTAATATCAATCCATCATTTTACGAAGGTTTGTAGCTTGTGCGCTACATATGAGATAAATGGGCGTATGCAATTGAGATGTCTGTGCATTATGCTGCGGCCACACTATAATTTTAATATAGAACGTTATTTGTTCAAACTTTACTCAATAAATAAATAAATAAGTAAATAAATAAATAAAAAATTTATTTTTAATTTTTAAAGATATAAATTTAATAAAAACTCATCTATAAAATAACAGTAAAAATTAATCATTCTAGTCCGCGACGTATAACTTCTTTTATGGGAGTAGGATGTAAAAAAAATTTACCGGCCGTGTGACATACAATATTTTATGCGTATCTGTCCAAAAAAGTTACACGAATATGAAAATAGATATTTCCAATTATTCTACAAAAAATTAAGTTGCCTTGAATCTACTAAGTACTCATACATTATCAATGCAATAACAATTGAATGCCTTGTTGTTTTTTTCATTTTGAGGTTGGTTTTATTTTATAAATATAATACGTGATTCTGAATGTTTAATCACGTCCCCATAGATTAGTGAAGCAGCAAATTTTGCAACATCATAACTGTTACCAGATAATTCGAAAAAGATATGATGTTACTTATCATTTGAATTGTTGATACAAAGACAATAAAATGGGCAATATTTTGGAAAATATCCTTCTTGGTTATCTTGAAAAAAAAAGGGAAAAACATAAATCATCAACGTTATGGTCAACTAATCCTAAGTTTAAATCCACCTTGAAAGTACATAAAAATGTCGACATAATTAAATTTAAAAGATTGATTCTTTTAAAAAAAAGGTGTGAATCGTCGTCCAAAAAAGTTAACGTTTTTGGCGCTTTTTTAAGAGACCATTTGATGTTTCATCAATTTACTTTATACTTTACTTTGTACTTTACTTTGTACTTTGTACTTTGTATTTTGTATTTTGTACTTTGTACTTTGTAATTTCATTTAATTTCATTTAGTTCCAATACAAAATTATTCCCTAAATTGTTGGTAGTCTTAATATTTGAAATTGCAGCAACAAAGAATCAAAACAAACTTACTATTAGCTTATGAGCTGTGCTCGGCATGCACTTCTGAGAACGGTTCTGAGGCAATTCCAGGATATAAAATATATAGAACTAGAATTAATATCATAATAAAAAAATAACAGGAAATTGCACTCTGAACTAAATATAGTTAAATTCAATATTTGATGTCCGAATATGGTGGAATTCAACAATATTCATTCTAAAAATTATAAATTATATTTGTGGAGTTTTAATTTTATAATTTTTCGAATGAATAAATATTGTCAATTTAAATGATGAGTGACTTTTTGAAACTAAATACGAGCATTCCAGCTAAAACCAGTTGAAATATACAAAATTGATAAGTTTTTGAATACTTACTTTGCGTATTCTCTGTATTATACATTAATAGGGTAGCCCACCACAAAAGTATCAGGCGTTTGTTGGCTTCATCTTTGAACTTGCTTTCAGTATAAGTCGATAAACTGTTACAACCACAGAAGTCTCGTTAAATGTTTTAAGATTATTTTGTGTTATGATATGTCAGTTTATACTTGCTTTTCATTGAATCTGAACAACATTTATTTATAGGACATAACTGTCACATAAGGGACTGCACCACAGAAATTTATTCTAAAAAGGGTTCCGCAAGTCAAATAGGTAAGAAATCGCTGCTATAAATGATATAGAACATAGAAGATACAAAAACCTATATTGAAAGAACTTTTACTATAACTAGGAAAGATTACTTTGCACTTTACTCTTTAACCTGCTCATGCTTCGAGTCGAAGTATATTTTGCCTTATACTAAAAGAAAATGTATCAATCAGGTGGTTGATGTTTACAAGATTTTGAGGTAATCGCTCATATTACCTCAAAATCTTGTAAACACCAAGCACCCAATTGATACATTTTCTGCTTGCTTGCGAGTCGGCATATGTTTTGCCTTATACTAAAAGAAAATGTATCAATCAGGTGGTTGATGTTTACAAGATTTTTTTTGGTAATGGCTCATATTAGCTCAAAATCTTGTAAACATCAACCACCTGATTCATACATTTTCTGCTTGCTTCGAGTCGACGTTTATTTTGCCTAATACTAAAAGAAAATGTATTAATCATTGCCTAAGCATGATCAGGAAGGTGGTATATAACATGTAGCGTGTTCACACCATGCTCGGCCTATTTTATCCGAAAATCTGAAAAATGTATATGTTATGTCGCGTAGTGGAAATCAACACGACAAACTCCGCTACATAACTTACAAAAAAGTTTATTAAAAAGTCATATGCCTGGCAAAAAGAAAAGCTATAACAATAAACTTACGCAAATCGACCAATATCAACAAAACCTGATGGAATATTATACATAACAACTATAAAACTAAAAAAACATCTGAAATAACATCACTCAAAATAAATGACAAAATTGACACTGATCAACAGAATACACCAGTGTCCGAAAACAATATCTTTTAAGTAGTACAAAATTTAAAAGATCTTAATGGTATAAGTTCAATCCTATTAAAAAAATGTGCACTTGCTATAGTCGCACCACTTAAAACTTTAATTAACGAAATTCTTTGTCAAGGTTCATTTCCTAAACAGCAAAAATATTACCAATTTTCATTTTCAAAAAAGGTGATTCAAATTTGTCAGAAAACAATAGACCAATTTCAATATTGAATACATTTTCTAAAGTAATTGAAAGTTTAATTGTAAAAGAAATATATACGCATCAATATGGTATCCGCAGACTTATCTCGGTGATAAATATCAGTATGTTAAAATCAATAACAAATCTTTAAATTTATTAAAGATTGCCAAAGTATTTCCGCAGGGCTCGGTTTTGGGCCCTCTTTAATTTTTGATTCATATTAACGATATAAAAATTGAAAATGGTGTTCTGTATGCTGACGATACTTCATTACTTTTTTGCTCAAACCGTCTCAACAGTCCGGCACAAACATCTTCAGTGTCTTTAACATAAATAAATAATTGGTTTCAATCGAACAAATTACATGTAAACTGAACAAAGTTAACTGCAGTTTATTTTTATGCAAATAAGTCAAAAATTGATCAATAGATTCTGATAAGTTATAATAGTAAATCTATACCAAACCAAGAGGACCAAATTTCTAGGAGTTATCATTGATAGGCATTGTGACTGGCTAGCACATATTAATCAAACATGAAACTTACTCGTACCTTTGTGATATGTAGCAAGCCCTTTGTCAAAAAGAGGTTGATTATGCTGCTCGTAAATTATTTTACCACGGGCAATTTGAATCGGTAATGCAATATTGCATTGTAGCATGGGATATAGCTAGCGGGATTGATAGAATTTTTAAATTTCAGAAACCAGCTCTACGTCAAATCTTCAAAAAACTCGGAAGATACTCTTGTAAATTGTTATTTAGTGAACATAAAATCCTTCCAATATACAGTCTCTATATTTTTCATTTCTTAATGCACGTTAAAACAAATATCACTAAGTTTCATACTGTATCTAACGGCAGAAACAACTTTAAAACAAGAAATGCGTTGACATTGTTAGAATACCCTAAGCATCACCTTTATTTGAGAGATCCCCGTATTATATGGGAGTAAAACTGTATAATCGATTACCGATTGATTTTAAGAACTTAAATCTGAATCAGTTTAAATGTAATATAGAAAATATCCTATGCTATAAAGCGTATTATTCTATTCAAGAATATCTTTCAGACAGCAATTTTTGCATGTGGTTCTTTATACTAGTCTTAACTCTATATTTTAATTTAATCTTAAATTGTATACTGCATAATGTGAGGGGTGGTTCTGCGCAGCGATGGAAGATGTGTGACACGGAGACAAAACCAGCGCTAGTTTTCTTTCTGAGCATGCTCTGGACCTCTCGTGTTATACGTCGTTTTCTGTCATCCGTGGGCCGCGCTAGGTTGGTTGTGTTGTATATCTATATTACGTATTATGTATTTGTATTATTTCATCATAAATTGTGATCTCTTAAATTAATAAACTTTATTATTATTATTGTTCCTGCACTCACTAACCATAATAAGAAAACAATATGATAAAATTACACGAGTTAGTTAGCTAATTTTTGACAAATCTAAAATTCCACGACAAGCGGAACAAGGTTAAGGCTACATGAGCTTGGACGGCGGCATGTTATAACATGATGACGTATTTACGCACATTTCCCTACATACTTTTCTGCTGAATTCAGCCGAGCGTAATTGAATTTTTTAAAAACGATATGGTCTCCATATTTATGCAACCAACTTATCATCATAAGTTCTTTAAAAATAAAATATTATCTGTACAGCATTATTTTAAATTGATTATTACTTAATATAAATAAAATAAAATATATATTACACATGAAATAAAAGAAAAGAAATAAGTATAAAAATAAACAATTAATATTTTTTCTAATTTGTAATTGTCAGTTTCAAGACTTTAAGTTTAAAAGAGTTTAAAATGATTTTTATTTTAAACGCATGTTTATTTATAATTATTTATATGATTCGTTTGTGATGTTCTTCAAATTAAAAGACGTTTTTTTTATTCTAATGTATAAATAATAAATCTATTATGTCGCTAGTTGCGTTTTCACCACAGCAAACATAAATGGTTATACAAAAAGGTTAAAAAAATTATCACTTTGAAAATTTTAATCGTAGAATAAATAAATTTCGTATTACCATAAATTGTATTAAAAATAATAATGTTTATTATAGTATGCATCTAAGTATTCGCATTAGAATTATTATTACAACAGTAAATTTATGTAAATTCAGTACATTATAAACACGTTGTTAGATAGTGTTAGTATTTATTATTATAATTACAGAAATGATTTAAATGCATATAATTACATATTCTTATATTTCATTAATTTTACTACATAATCATTTCTTCATTAATTATACGATATAATGCAATTATTTTAAACATACAAAGTAAAAGTTAATATTGTAAGCAATTACAATCGGTTTGTTATTATAAACTGCAAGTAATGTATTAGTTTAATTACTCAAAATTAATTGCAAAGAACGTATGTTTTGACAAAAATATAATTATAATTTTATTATTTTCAATTACTATAATTTAATGTACCATTTCGCTAATAATTATTATAAATTTATAATGCATTGTTTTCAAATTGTTTCATATCATTTGGCATTGTTTGCTAAAGCCAGAATAATCTGATGCATTTATTTCCAATTATTTAGAAATTGAAACTGCAATACAAAGATTTATACTGATCTGATCTTATTCGCAGCAAACGTGTTGACGCTTTGTATCGTTGTAAATGGCCTCTTCGAGGTAAAGACTGGTAATCGAAAAATCTAAATGGTTGACAACTTGGAAAAGTTTCAATTTAACTGAAAATTCTCAGCAGGCACATTGATCTTGTTTATAATATTTATTTGATTGCGTTTTAATGATTTCGAACGATAAAGGTCATCGGTTTTATTGCCGGTAGATCGAATTAATTATGAAAGCAAACACGTTATATAATTTATAAACAAGGAAATTGTAAATTCTGTAATTGTTATATATTTAGTATATTAAATTCCTCAAGATTTTATCTAAGGACAACGCAATGGTTGGNATCGATTTGGCATAAATAATTCACGTTTCCACCAACTGACAATATTGTAAAATGGTATTCATCACCAAAGAAAACTACAATAACAAAATTTCCGATTTATTAACAACTTAACCAATATATACCAACCACACAAACATACTAAAAAATATAATTAACATCCCCTCTCATTCCAATAAATTCACAATTGCAAAAACAAAACAGACAACCAAATAAATCATACCCATAATACCTATAATCTCAATCATAAATTTACCTACTTAAATTAGATACACTTCTTGAAAATATCGTAAATCAATTTTGTTAAATCAAACCAAATACTGCATTCAAAATTCCATAGAGCAGTATACTGACCTAAAAACCTGAAAGTAGATCGTATCATTTGACATTAATAGCTTCTACACAAACATACCATTCAAATAAGTTCAAATATTCAGTAGATTCACTGAATAAACTTTTATGAATACTAAACATCAAAGCAGATAAAATTAACAGTATTCTGAATATAACATCTGAATATAAAACAATAAAACCTTTAAGGCTTCCAATAGGCCTCAATTTCTACAATACTGGCCAATATTTGCCACATCACTTTAGAAGCAATATATAAAATTCTATTTTGGAAACAACACATTAACAATGTATTCTTGCTAGAAACGACAACACCAACAACTTACACAATTACATAAACTAGTGGTCGTGTAGTGGTCGGAATTTGATCAAAGTTCATTTAATTTTTAAGTTTTTAAGAAAGTTATTGAGGTTTTTTTGTCAAAGAGTGTACCCTAACCTAACCTAACTAACTTTTTGTGAGAGGGGGAAATGCTAATGCACGTCCATTCCAATAGCAGTGAAAAACTCACCCACTATAACCACTTCTCTCTTATGCACATGAGTCTTAGAAGGATCACCATTACGGTATTACTTCCCTAGGGTCTAGTCATATATATTGTATCTGTCCGCGTTCGAGATATATTATGGGTTCCTGTTGCTATACATTTCCAATAACCACGTTCCCTATTTCTTCCCGTTCTTGGTGCCATCCATCTCAGCTTAGCACCACTGTAGTATCCGTTAGGCCGCTCTAAAGAGGTAGCTGGAAAAGCACCCGTGTCCCGTTAGGTTAGGTAATATTACAAATAATTCGTCATTTCTGCCTATCGATGATGAATGTAGCATCATCGATAGGCAGAAATCACGAAATATTTGTAATATTACCTATATGGGGTATGTGGTATGAAGCGCTTTGTCCAGCTGCTAGTATCGCGTTTCATATTAAATTCTTCCAGCAATTTAGAAATAGTCGCCTTTTTGGCAACTGGTGGTATTGCCCTGCTAGTAGATGAAGGGGGGCCGTGCTTGCAATTATTAGTAGCGCTCTGGTGGAGGTCATTTTATAGGCTTTATCTAATCTTTTGGCCTTTGCGTCGTTGACAGGAAACTTGGTCCAGTCGTCGCATACCACAGCTTCGTATAGTACTATAAAGTTAACCACGCTACATAGTACACTTCTTTTGTCTTGTCTGAAGTCACAAATTTTGTCTTTTTGCACTGCTTCTCCATATAAACTTTAAATATGCTAAATCTCACTCTCCTCCAAGCGCGCAATATGCTTGAAAAGGAGTACAAAGTTTCTTCTTCTATATTAATATACCCATACCATATCTTAACATTCATAATAGAATCTAAAATCAGCAAATCAACTAAAGCTTTTAGATCTATTTCTTGGTTTTTTTACAACTTGCCATTAGATCTAATTTCAATAACTGACATATAAGCTAATTTTTAAGTATAAAAATAAACTGCTAACCCCTCATCATTCTATTGTAAATACAAATTCACTAAACTTTTATATAATGTTTTAACCATTTGAATCAACTAATTAGCGCATTATTTGTACTATATTTGCAAAATCACGAAAGTTGTAACACAAACAGTGCTACTGGAATGGATAAGTAAACGAGACAGTCTGTTTAAAACAAACGATCCAAAAATGCTTGATCAGAACTCGCTGTCCCAACCAATAGTCTGTTAGTGCAACTCAGCATATAAGATAAACTTTTTATATCTACCCTTAACCACCATAATGTTTAGCTCTCTAGCTATTTACAGGAAGATTTGAATAAACTCTACCAATCCGTCAGGAAGCAGTGTCCAGAAAACAGAATCACTTACATTAACATATGTAGACTTCCAAAAGCCCTTTGATTTAATAGCATTGGTATTAGGTGCTATCAGCATAGACAAAGCTAAAGTACAATACTTTAAAATCCTAAAATTTATTTATAATTTCCATGTAAAAGTCCACAAAGAGTTAGAAGCAAAAATTCCGTCAAAAAATCTCTCTAAAACTATTTCCATTCATATTCGAAGCAAAATATTTATAATTTTATAAAAGCTATAGTGGCAAAGTAAAATTTGATATATTTTATTGGGGAGAAGAACGGTTTTGATTATGCCTGATACATAAGAACTAAAATAAACTATACAAATAAGCAGTATTACTACAAATGAATAAAGACAGAAATTATAAGATGCCTAGGTTACAACAACAAACTGGACAAGGTAAATCAAGGTAAAAGCAAATTAAAAAATAAGTCTAACATAAACAGCATTTAGAAAGCTGATTTACATCTTAAAAAAAAACTAAAACATACCAAAAAATCTGAAAAGAAAATTATTTGAATCATGCATCCTGCAAGTATCTACATATAATATCAGCACATATCTGAGTCTTTGTGCTGATATCACACTACAATTATGCTATAGGCTATACACAAATTTATAGAATTGTATTGGGAATCATTTATAACAACAAAAAAAAAAGAATTAGATAAGAACAAGAATTATGGATAAGTGACTACAATAATTATAAAATGAAGTACGACAAAAACAAAAAGAAATCAAGAAAAGTTAAATCAATAATATTTTACAATATACGCCAAGTAAATGGGGTTCTGGGTGCTCTTACTTTTTTATTTCTAATTTTGTATATATTACTTTTTCATACTCTTTCATTCATTCATTTTCTGCTCCCAGTACCTTTCGGATTACCTTCAAGTCACAAAGTGTTCACTATGCTAAAGATTTAGCATACCTAAGTTAGGTTTACCGAACTGAGGAACAAAAATAATGTACCAAATTATTTTTGTTCCTTAGTACGGTGAACCCAACCTATGTTGGCTTATGGATGAAGTTTTTGTGCAAAGATAGAAAGTGACATAGTGTATTCATACGCGCAAAAGACCTAGCTAGGTTAGCGTTGCTGTAGTATTTGTATTTGTTAATTTTAACCTATCTAGCCATCAATCTGAAGGTCCTTTAACCGTGTATATGTTTGTATGTGTGTTAAGTTAAGTCTTCTTACTCTAGAAATATACCTCCAATAACTAGAGCCCTACTAATTGTTTACGAATGACAAATGGTACCGATTGGCGGCTGTGCATGCACCCATCCAAATTATAACCGTGCGCTAAGTTGCTTAACTCTTGCAATCGACCATGCTATATATCAAGGGTGACCAGACTTTTTGCAGCAATAGCCAAAGTTATGCACCAGAAAATCTTGAGAGTCGCACACCAAAATTTTCACATTTATTGTTGATGATTTTTTTTCGTTGCCAACCAAATAAATACTACATCCACATATTTCACATTTATTGTTGATGACATTTTTTTCGTTGTCTTTCATTATGCAAATAAAGAAATACTACTGACTACTATTTTGGTGTTGTCTGGACAAAATTCAAATAATGTTCATTGGGGCACATTTCACTACTTAAAGCGCCGTATGCGGCTCGCAAGCCAACATTTGGCCAGCCCTGCTATATATTTTGTTTTGTTCTCTATTTCAATTCAACCAACTTAGCGTGTCCAATGGAAGACGTTTTTGCGCAACTATAAAAAAGACGTATAACACTAGAGAGGTCTAGAGTATGCTCGGAGACAAAACCAGCGATAGTTTTGTCACGCAAAGTTGGTTGTACTATGTATACTAATATGAATTTTAAGCAATAATTAGCACATGCGTGGTATTAAAAATATCAATTAAAAGCATAAAAGTTCTAATCAGTCATTGATTTTCAGGATAATTCGCATCGAATCACAGTGAGGTCAAATCCGTGTGGCCGTAAAAATTCAACACTTATCATGAACAGGAAAGGGCTGGGGTCTTAATTAAAGTGTGAATTTTATTTATCATTATATTTTGATTAGCTCACTACACAAGCATTAGGTTATGATACTTATCTTAATGGCATAAACACAAACAAATTAACTTTTAAGATGTATCAATTTTTATAAAAAAATGCTACATTTAAAACATTATTTTGTCTTTCTATGCACAGTCTGCACCTATATTTGTTCACAATATACAGAAAAGTGTTTGAAAAAATACGTTACAAAATTTAGACATAAACGTATATACATATAAAAATAAAATCAAGAATTATATCTTTACAAGTTATTGAAGTAAAACTTCTAAAGCAAATGATAGAATTGGGCATAGTAATAACAATATTGGCCCACAGTACAAAAAGTTCATAAAATATCTAAGTATTTGAACAACCCTGTATGAAATAACTAAATATGACTATAAATATTATTTTGAACAAACCTGTATAAAATCAAAAGAAATTCATAAATTATTTACACTTAGGCAAAGCCACTCATTTACCAATACATGTTTTGAACATGTTTCCATTTTAAGGATACCATTATGTTAGAGCGCCGATAAGGTAATGAAAGCAAACTGTAGAAAACTAATACATTTAATTGCATAAATTGCTTATATTCAAGCTAAGCGTTTGTTTAGATATTCTCGCCGGTCTTGCAACAATATTATAACTATTAAAAAATTATTATTATCAGGTTTATATAATTCAATGTATAAGTTATCTTCGCTTTGCTTAACTCATTCACATTTGTTGCCTATATCTACACCACAAAATTGTTTCACTTAAATACCATTTCAAATATTTCACTATAAAAGTTTCACTATAAAAGTTTCACTTCAAAAGGGATCTTTAAGTATTCATTTGAACTATCAAAATAACGAATGGTGCCTACCGGTACCATTCGACATTGAAAAACAAATAATAGCGCTCTAGATATCGTAAACTAACAACATACCTACATGAACACGGCTGAAGAACCTCGAGGACTTTTAAACAAAAATCAGAATAGGTTTCTAAAACGTCCATTGGAGAGGCGTTTTGTGTAAATATAATCAAATAAATACCTTCACCATTATATTTGATCGCCATGCAAAATTGTTCTGTTAATAGAGATTTCATCTAATAACCGCAATTAGAATTAAAAAATCTAAGTTAATAAATTTTTACGTTTACACGAATTTAAATATGGTTTATAAAGTTTGACTTCCGACATATTTTGAGCACACAATGTTGTATGTGGGAATTGATCCTCGACCCTTGTTCAACACAAAATTTGATTACAACAGCTATATTTCTTAGTAAACACCACTGTAATGCGTATTTTTGTATATTTAATCGAATCATTTAAAATTCAAATCAAATATCATTTCCTCGATGTAAAAAAATAATTAGCATTAATCACCGCATAAATTATTAATTGACTTTGATTTGAATACGATCTGATCAATCTTTGTTGTGCCATTAATAACAAACCGGTACATTTTATCTTCTATTTAAATTTCAGACAGAGTGCACAATAATTATTGCGCAATACTTTCGCAATATCATTATTTTATTACATAATAGTATATAAAACAGTGGCTGCATCTGAAATAATACGCATTCCGGCATTTCAATCACAAATTTACGACGTTCATTACAATAATAGGAATTGATACGCGTGCAATAACAAAACGCATTAGCGAACGATTATAAA
>JARJEC010008628.1:0-11180 GCA_030264575.1 Tachinus sp. AB-2021 | reverse complement strand
GACTAAACACCAAGACCAGAAGTTTACTACATGTGGGAATTTTGACGCTAATTCAAGAATTTCAACAAAAATTGTTTTTTTATTTTAAATTTACTCCACTGAATATCTAGTGAGTATATGGGACCAATAGTTTTTCTTATTATTCGAATGTAGATTTCAAAATTAAATTGTAATATAGTTCTGAAGAGATTATAACTGAAGAGAAGAGACAAAAACAAGAGAAAGAATTAAAAGTAAAAATTCTAGATACAATAAGAGATATAAGGGAAGTAAACATGGTTTCATATGTAACAACTATAAGCGATCACAAAATTATAGTGTAGACGTGATAATAGAAAAACAAATAAAATAGTTTAGGTTGAAGATGCAAAGAGCTGAGAAACAAAAAATATAGTCATTAAATTTTAGGTGGCTTTAAGATTTTTAATGGATATAAAATTAAAAAAAGCTTAAAATGAAAATTGGTTATGAAAATAATGAATAGGATATTTACATTACATTTATTGAATTTATATTTTGTTAAAATATTAGATATTGAAACAAATGGCTAAAAATAATGTTGTTTATTAGTATTCACATTATAAATTAAACATTTTATTTTCACTAGGTTTTTTGTAATATTTTATTTTATGATCGATTTTGATATATTTATTCGGAATCGATCATAAAGTAAAATGTTTAATTTATAATATGAATATAATTAATTTTTACCGAATTAAAAAAGAAAACTTAGTTTAGTTTAGTATTCGTTTGTTGCGATTAAATTATTATTAAATATTACATGACTACCATATAGCTTATATGCCAGTCAGTGAATGAGAAGTTGTTAATTTTTAAAGAAATTACCTGAAACAAAAATAATAAATTTAAAAATAAATACAAATGAAAAATATTTGATTAATAATCAAAATATTGTAATGACACTCTAACAAAATAACAAAATACGCACTAAGTAAGCATTGCTACATATTATTGTCAAACTAGAATAAAATTAATATCTAAAATGGCTAATAATTTAATAATTATAAAAACTCCCTAATGAAAATTGAATTCTTAAAACTCTTCAACTAATTAAATTAAATTGATTGGTTCATTTCAATTACTAATTTTTTATTAAAAGCCAATTATATTAAAAACCAAATAAATTATACACGGCATAGAAATTTAATGAACGATGCTCTGAATAATTCAATAGGGAAAGAGTGTTGTTTCAGATATAAACGTAAATATAAATCGCTTGGGAACATAAGCCATTTATCAAAATAAAAGTATTAAAATTCTTGCACAGAAGTGTATATTAACTGGCATTATAAAATTGCTCACTGATATATTCTGTACTGTGGAATATTAAAGCTCCCCTATTATAAAACATAACCTCTAATGAGCTCCATATCTCTTTATGTGCATACTTCTCGTATGTATATTATTTCTAGAGATAACTAGACAGCAACGGCCTTAGGTGACCTAATGCATGATATATTTATATGCCGATGTATTATTACCAGCGTTATATCATGGATTTGATAGTATACATTAATATCACTTGGAAAACGCATAGTGAGGAACTATTTTGTCTATATTTGGTACAACTCATTATTTCTAAAAAAAACACTTTGTTCAATGAATATGTGTGAAGCTCAAATGAAAAAAAAGAGGTAATTACATTTAATTATTTGTACAACATGAATAATAATATGCAATACAGTTTTGCTTAGAGATGAGTTAAATTCATTTTGTTATAAAGTTTAATTAGTTTTAAACGTTTGCTAATATCAGATCACTGCATGCTTCAAAAAAATAAAAATAATTGCAAAAAACTGTTGCCGTGTAATTATTTGAAACGTAATGTAATTTGAATATTATATGAGTAAAATAAAATATAAATTTATTTATCCTAGTTTTTTTTGCTGTAATTATACCTCTGGAAGTTCATTAATGCATTCTACGATGCCTTCAATGTGGTGTCGTGTTTTTTCGAGTACGTCAGACACTGTCTGTTTTTTTGTTTTTATTAGTAGAGTTTGTCTTTTAATACTGTATTTGATATTGTTCCAAAATCCGTAGTTTCGCCCTCGTTGCATGTTAGGCAGTTTGGTGAGTCCTTTTGTTTGAATGTGTATTGTTTGTCACCTTTTAATGCATGGCCCGTTCTGTATATTATTATTTTTTTGTTATGCTTCGTGACAAGTTGAGGTTTAGGAACAATTGTTTACAAATTTGCGCCTGTTGGATTTTCTTATATCTTCTTCCGGTTTTTGTGTTTGCTTTGTATAGTCCATTATTCTTGTATTTCCTTTCTTAGGTGTTGTTTGGGTCTTGGTGGGTAACTTCAATGTTTGTGACAGGTTGGTTTATATTATTAGCGGCGTGGTCAGCTTGTTTGTATGCAGTGTTGGAGTGGCTTGGTCTCCATTGCAATGTAATGTCATGTCTGTAGTTTTTCAGATGCTGTATAGTCGTGCAGATTTTGTTTGTAATTGAACTTTTGGATTTTTTTAAGACTTGGATTGCGGTGAGTCGGTTGAAATGACATATTTTGTGGTGTTATTTGGGGGACTATTTGTTATGAGGTCTAGGCCTAGGCCAATTCCAATTAATTCTGCCGTAGTAATTGAAGCTATTGGTTAAATTTTTAAATCAACGGTTTTCTTTGTTTTCTTATGTATGGTTGCGGCAGCAATATAGTTTATTTTTTTTATTCCATTTGTATATATTCTTTTGTGGTCTTTATATGTTTCTTCTATGTATTCGATTGTTTTTGTATTGAGAAGGATTTTATCAATGGATTTGGATTTAATAGTAGGGATTTTTATAGGATTTCTAGTGAGCGAGTATGTTGTACAGAAAGTTGGTCAGAAAGTCTGTGTTTTGTTTGTTGGTACGCTATAATAGCCCTTGCTTTTGTTTTGTTTCTCCAATAATTATGATTCAAGCATTTTGTCAAATGATCTAAGTTGTTTTTTATTTATCGGTGAATGGTAAATGTGTCAATTTTAAGTATTATCTGTAGTTTTATTAAAGGTTTTCCGGATTCGCTGAGAAGGGCGTCAATGGGTGTTGTGCTTAGTGCTCCTTGGCATATACTGAGACTTGTGTTTTGTATTATTTGTAAGTTTTGGAGTTGTGTTTTTGGTATGTTATTAACATATATAAATAGACCGTAATGTATTTTTGGTTTTGTATATGTTTAACATCGATTCTTGTTTAGTACCTTTTTGTTGATGTTTGTGTGCCTCTGTTTAGCACACTTTTTATTTTATGATAATTAATTCAAACTAGTGGCATATTTTGCTTGAGTTACAACTTGTTCCAGTTCAAGTTACAAGAATTTCATAGCTTCTTGCAGTAAACAATTAAATCTAATGATCATTAGTAATCCAACGAGTATTATTGATAATTATTGAATTTTAAATTTGTTTGATATTGCGATATAAATTATTTTGGTTTCCTAAAGCATGTTTTAACTATTCATGGCTGTTAATTGATACAGTCAGTACAACATTAATCGTTTGCCTTGATTACTGGCAAATCATTTCCTGACTTGATCTCTATAGATAGAACATGTGCAGAATATAAGAAACAATGCATTGTATCGTTTATAGAATTCTCCTAATAATTTAGTAAAACTGCGTCATTAGATTCAGATAGCCTGAGAGTGTGGGACGAACTGACTAAATATGCAAAGACTATTTGATTTATAGCATGCCAAGAAGGGTTGCCAAATGCATTCTCAACCTTTTTTTACATAATTATTATTCTTCTATGACACTCAAATGAATTGTATAATTTGTATATCAATATACACCAGTTGTGTACAAGTTCTGTGTCGACTTCTGTAAGGTGTTTTTTTAACGCAGTGTAATTTGATATTAGTAAAAACCATAATGGATTATATTACATTATACATCCTAGCTCCTAGCTGGTTATAATAAAATATTATTGCAATCATTTTATATTTGATAAGTAAATGAAATATTTGAATTTTATTTTACATGACCGTAAAAAGAAAATTTTATTTAAGCAAATAATAAAATAATACAGTCTAACTGAAATTATTAATATAGAAAAAAAAAATAATCGTTAAGTTAATTAGTATCTTCTAACTTTTAGAATTCATATCATTTAATTTAGTGAAAATTGTCACAAAATAAACAATTATAAATTGAGTTTATTCATATTATTTTTCAAACATGCTGTATCTACTAATGAATGTAAATACCAATCCGACTATAAAATCACAGTTTGTGCGCTACAATTTGAGTAGTTGATCCAGGCACTCAGTGAATATTTTAACTATTACCAATTATTAAAATCAATGTTCCATTGAACATGGGAATTATTTGTAAGCGAACGCTTTCGGTAACATCACAAATCGTCTAAATCGATCGATTAACTAAAATTCACGTTTCGAATAGTTATGTATGTAACACAATTAAAATTCGCAGCTAGTGCTAGTGAAGTTCACACAACCCGCATTATAATGTATCGGGGGTGATTTATAAATCACACTTGGAGGTAAGAGGTATTATGTATAAGTTCTGATAATATATGTACAGGTATTTTAAGCTCACACACCATAGTAATATTAGCCATTATTATTACGCCGACGTTTCTACATGAATAAAATATCATTGTGCGCCGTTTGTTCTTTAACAAGACAAGGGACTTACAGGAATAATAATTTATAGTTAAATAGTATTGGCAATTATTTTTTTCTGACTTGTAAAATTTTTGAACGGTCGTAAAACTTTCAGATACAATAAATAGCAAATATACATCTACATTTATATTCTTCTGTACAAGCAAATAAAAAATGATCAAGGTTGCAACGTATCAATTTAAAGTTCGTTTCGCAAGATATTCTACCTTTGCCTTCATTCACTGCAATTTTTAACATAACTGTCTTTAATACGACCTTCAAAGCAGTTTATATGTACACCGCTAGTAATGCGATAACATAAATGTTTTCGGTTGTTATAACAGCATAAAATGTTGTTTCTACTTAGATAGCTAATAACAATGAGTTTGTTGATTCTAGGAACTAAAATACGTTCTATTATTTTTTATTGGGCAGAAAAAGGTTATCTAAATATTTTTTACCCCTTTCAATGTAGCTTTATAACGTTCACTTAAAAAATAATATACAGGCATTACAAGTTGTACCAAATGTATACATATGCGAATAACCCATGTTAGCAAACATTTGGTACAACTTGTGTAATATTATTTTTATTATTATAACATTTTATAACGATTTTAAAAACCACATTTTTTGCAAATTAAACGCCTCTAAAATGAAAAAAAATTAAATAAATTAAAAAATAATCCTGAAGGTTGACTTGCAATTCCATATTAGTAGCTGATTCCACCATGAGTCAGGGACCTTACTAACACCTACTGGATCGGTGATGTTACAATTTGAATTTTATATAGGTGGGCGGTCAACAAGTTTGCCTTAAAGTATAAACAAAGATATCGATGTCTGTAATAAATTGATTTTTTAATTGTGAGAACATTTTATTAAATTATCGCTTAAGATCTCTAAATTGGAAAGACAAATACGTCATCTATAATAATTGATTTATCTCGTATCGATTTTCATCAAATATGCATTACGTTGCTTACTTATAAGTATAAGTAAGCGCAACCTTATTTGAAACATTTCCGTATTATAATTTGTTATTCAAGATTTAGTCCAACCAATATTAATATTCAAACGATTTTACAGTTAACTTGGATTATAAGTGGGATTTAGCTAATGTAGAAACAAACATGCTCTTGATTTCATATAGGTCTTATTATACCGGGAGTTAATAAAATTTTAGTGAAATCACGACCGAAAATCTGTCCTAACCCTCGGTCTATATTAGATGAAAAATTTGGTATAACTAAAACATCGTTTTTTTTTAATTTTAATATTATTTTGAGAGCGAGTGAGTCACCCTTCCTGCGTAATAAAGGTTCTGTCCGTAACTCACAAGCATCCGTTTTTTTACAAAACTACGTGTCAGTTATGTGACTTTAGGTTTTTAGTGCTCTCATACACTGGGCTGAACATCGTCGTGTGACATAATGGATGCTCCAAAGATATACAGCGTGGTGTGCTCAGATTTTTGACAGCTAAAAATGTTCATAATACAAAATTAGTTGCCGTAGGTTGCCGTATACGGCATACGTATACGAGCAACCGTTTGTGGATTGCCATTAAAACTTTTACATCAAAAAAACCATCTATTATGACACGCAAACGTATTCAACCCAAGAGCACTAAAACTAAATCTTAAAATCTCACAACTGACACGTAGTTTCGTACAGATGATTGTGTGCTATGCACATGCGTCGCAGATAATGCACCCAATCATTATTGCGCAAGATGGGTTCTCTCATTTTAAATTGACTTGCCCTCGTATATTACTAATATTTTTTATTTCTACTACGTCTATTATAATAATAAAGATACTTATTAAACCGTAATATTCAAAGAGTTTTTTATATTGAAAATATTTACATTGAATCTATTCTTACATTTTGCTATTTATCACAAAAAATAATTCAATTTAAAAAAATAAGATTATTTTAATTAGCACATTTATGTGACAACTCAATTATGAAGCATTCGTTTTGGATTATAACATCAACAAATTTGTATCAAATTAAATAAAAGAATATTGTATTATTACTATAACATTAGTGGAATATTAAAGAAAAATTATTTAAATATGATCACTTACTACAGACTAAGTAATTCCAACCCACCATGCATCCTTCTTTATATTTACAACTACTGTGACTCCACACGCAGACAATCAACCATTAAGCCACATTTTTTTATGTTTTATTTGTCACCTCTCTCATTTAATATTTTCTCTTGAAAAACCACTTTTTCCATATTTCAGATTTAATCTTAACTGTATAGTTACATTTTTTATTTGACCACCACGTGTTTGATAAAATAAACATTTTTATTGACACAGTAATTAAATCTTTTTTGTCTTTGTTATTTTTTTTATTCATTCTCCTTACAAATATTTCATTCACATTCCACGCATCAATAGTTCAAGTTTCTGTCAAGTCGTCAATAAATGCACCCTGTTATCAGAGGCTATATCATATTATGTTGCATTATGTCATCAATATGAGGTTGATGTGTAAGAAAATGTATTAGAAAATTTATTCTGTGTCAATTTGTTTTAGAACTGATTGCTTTTCGATAGCACGTAAATTTTGAGAATTGTTTGTTTTCTTATACTCGCGTTTACTTTTATAATTTTAGCGATTCTACCGAAAAAAGTTGTTCATTTCAAATGCTTAAAACTGATTTTTTTTGCAAATGAATTGAATAGTAACTTCAATTTTTATTTTATCAAATATTGAAGTAAAGCTTCTTTTTTGTTTTATAGCTGCGGCTCTAAAACTGTTGCAAATGCAAGTTTGTCTATATTTACAGTTACAGTCAAAACAAATCGTCTTCACACATTGTTGTTTTGCGTATGTCTTAGCTTTGCCAGTCAAGTTAATTGAAAATTTATTGTATTTATATTATAAAATACATTTTATTTGAGATGTGATGTTGTCAATTCGTTTAACGTTCAATCTATTAATTACTACCGTATTCAAAAATATATAAGTTTTATTTTAATAATTGGTGTATTTATTATTAGAAAAAAAAACAAATCACGTTTGTTTTATAAACATTTACTTATTATTGTCTCAAATGGCACTGCTAAATTAAACTAGACTAATATTACTGGATAAAAATTGGAAATTATTGCGGCAATCAACTCAACCGTTTTTAAAAACAAAACTAAGAAAATACGGATTAAAAAGCTTTTAACTAATATTTCCATAAATAACCACAAACTTCATTTAAATAATTCCCTAAAATAATATTTAATATTTCAAATATTTCATTATAATAATTTCTTGATTTTACACAACATTTATCAATTATTGTCTTGAAATTGTTCTGGGAATTATCAATATTTTTTGCTGGAGGTTTAAAACGTATATAAGGTTTAATAACATGAAATAAATTAATACTTTTTGTATAAGAAATACTCTTCAATATAACTAAAGTTAGTACATAACAAGTATGTTGCTCTTATAAAAGTTCTTCAATGTTTTTCAAATTTGGCAATTGTCTTAAAGTGTTTGAAAGTTTTTAACAATTTACAATATTTTTTCGATATTTTAAAGCATTTTACAGATGGTCTAATACAGAAAAGCATTAGTAATTATACATTAAGAAAGGGTAGTCAATAAGTATCTGGCAAAGCCCAAGATGTTAACAGTTTCGTACTTAAACAGAAATAATATATGATGGATTAGTTCCGATATTTTTTAAATTTTATATAGGTATACATATTGATCAGCAAAGCTAAAAAGATTAAACTTTGGTTAGTCTTCAACTATTTCAAAATACAAATACAAAACTATTAAAAATAATATACAATATAAATTATCTTAATTAATTTAAATCATTCTAAATAATAAAAAATATTTAATAATTTCATCTTCTATAAATATATGTATAATCAAACTTTAAAATTAATTAATAATTAAATTAATTAAATGTTTACCTTTAATTTAAAATTAATTATATAAAAGTTTAAAGAATTAAAATTTCATTATAAATTTCTAAATAATTAAAAATTAAAACTTTTTTTTCATTTCCTTACCTATGTTCTTGCTGTAACATGATCTAACTCAATAAGTTCTCATTAATTATTTGACCATTGTCAAAAACTTTTACTTTTAATATTTCCATCAAATTAACTTAATTAATTAACCATAAAAATTATTATGAAATTCAACAATAAACAAGACACATTTCTTAGTAATTTGAAGGCCATTTAAATATAGGACATACTAAAAACATTTCATAATAGAATAATCTAGTTAAATTATGCAATTTCATTGTAATTGCAATTTAAATAAATTTTAATATGTATATCCATTATAAACATAATAATAATAATAATAATAAAAATAATTGTTATAGCTTTCAATAAAATTTGTTCAATTATTTACCTGGCCTTATTAGAAAAGTAAATAGATATAGTGGCTACCATATGGTACTTATTGTTTTGCTGCCTATTGTTTTGCATGCATGCACTGTTTCGTAATACAATGTACATGCAATATTGATACTTATTTATTGGCTAAAATAAGGATGTGCACCATGTAAAGAAAAACGAAAGTGGTTATGTATAATATATACAAACTGGACGAAATGAAGTGACCCCAATTCAGTTCAGTTCGTTGAGGTGAACATAACTTTCGATTTCTTTAAGAAGATCTTATTGCAAATAAACAAAAATATAATGTTTCCACGAAATTGATATGATTGAGAATGCTCTTTTTACATTTTGTTTCGAATAGTTAATTTTATATAATTAAGTGTAGTGTAATGACATAATCCAAAATGTTGAATTTCCATGTAATTATTATATGTACAAGGTGAACAGATGTTTCAATATTATGCAAAAATTATTCAATTAAGTTTTTCAAAGAAATTATAATGAATCATTTGGAATTAGTATAGAAAACGTTCATTCTCAAATTGAAGCTCCAAGAATGATAATTCGGTAAAAAAAATTACTATTTAACAAACACAAAATAATTATTAAATTAAATAAAATATTTTTTTATATATCTTATCACAAAAAATATTTATTAAACCGGACTAGTTTCGACCAATTACCTGTTCATCATCATACGGTGATAGAAACAAATATATATTTGAAACAAATATATATTTGTTTCTATCACCGTAGTCAAATGAACTAATGAACTAGTCCGGTTTAATAAAAAATTTTCGTGATAAGATATATATAAAGTTGTTTTATTTATTAAAATGTAATATCACATAATAAAGGCTACCACCATTCAATTATTATATTGTAGATACTCAATTGTTTAAAGTTAATAATTTTTGTTTGAATAATTAATTTTATTTTTCTACTTTCTAGTTGGTTAAAACAATGTGTAACAATATTTAGCTTTTACTTTATGAATTATTCATTTTATATTTTGTGAATTATGTATTAGTGAAAGGTGCAAATAAAACAGTGTTATTATAATCTATTATAAACATACAATTATGATCATTAAGTAGCTTCTGTGTTAGAGCTGGGATAAAATCAGATGTATAATAAAAATATGTATATTTTTAACAAAACGGAACGTTTCAAAGTTATTGTTTTAATACACTTTATTTGCTAACAGACTTGCAGTAAGGATACTTTGATAAAAAAAAGTTTGAATTATTTGCTTATAAAGGGTTAATTAGACATAGATTGTGGCAATTGATGGCATTCACATTTATTTCATATAATTAAAAGAAAAGGTCATATTTTATTGCGGTCATAATTTCATTTGATAAAAAGTAATTGGAAATAGAATCATTGAATTCTTTGAGTGTATTTAATAAATTATGTTTGACCTTCGACAAGTTTTTTTTTCTGTACCTGCAATTTATTTACATGTAAAACATGTTTATTACTCTACATTTAGTGTAAATGATAAAAAAGTAGATTATTAATAACTCAAAAAGTCAATACAATATTTTCATAACGGAAGGTAAGGTCAACACCTATTATTTAGCTAATAATCATATATAATATATTTTGGTAAATGTCAATATTTCATTGGTTTTAAAAAAGAAAAGACACTATATACATATATTTTTTATTTTTATATTATAATTTATAAATATTTATTACTGTTGTTTACTTATAAATAAAATAATATAAAATGTAAATATTATTATATATTGAGTTTTTAAGAAACATGTCAATTAATAATGGAACCAAGTACATACTGTAAGGAGACTTTTCAAAGCACATGTACTTAGCACCGGTTACTAGAGAAGATTTGTTAGATGCTGTCCAACTTTTAAATAATAAAAAATCACCTGGTGATATATAAATCTGGCGACAAACAAAATATCGAACATTATAAACCAATTTCTGTGGTAATTTTTTTTCTAAGATTATGGAAAAAATAATTTTTAAAAAAAGTATGGACTTTATGAATAAATACAATGTATTATGTAAAAATCAATATGGTTTCAGGTTAAAGAAATCGGTTGAGACTGCCTAAAATTAGTTTTGCAGTATATATAAACTTGACAGTGAAAAATTTGTCGGTAGTATGTTTTTTTGATTTTTCAAAAGCAT
>JARJEC010008586.1:0-10481 GCA_030264575.1 Tachinus sp. AB-2021 | reverse complement strand
GCTGTACATTCAATATTACACAGCTTAACAACGTTTTATAAACAGTTGATTTCGTTTTCGTGGATTGCAATGGACGGTATGTACCGTTTAAATCAAGCCTCTGCGCACGTTCTTACTGCGTGATGTTCACGTTGATAACTATTTTTATTTGTTGGCTCAACTCTATAGTTGAGCCAACAAATAAAAATAGTTATGTTAGTTAAATGTCTAGCATCTTTATATTCTTCTACCAAAAAATACATATATACACTCACACTAACCTTAAGAATAAATCTTACAATAGAAGTAGAAGAATATAAAGATGCTAGACATCCATCTAGAACACTTATATACCCTACAGAAAACATGTATCACAACGCCAATTCGTTTTATAACTGATTATAAACTTTTTACTTAATTATTTATTCCGTTTTATTAGTTGCAGGAGCAATTGCTTCAAGAGATCTCCGCTCGTGTAACTCCTGTGGAATGGAGTGCGAGAATGCGTGCGGAACGAGAAACTTTAAAACTTGCTGCTTCAATTATATGAAAAAGCGGAGCGATCTATCCGAACCTTTGCCACTCGCACTGGATCCAAGTCTACGTTTGGAACTATGGCTGGCAAAATCGAGATCGCCGTTTTACCAGAAATTCTACGAGAGCATACAGGATACACCTCCACAAGATGACAACCGTGCTTAAATTGTATAAAGTTTTGAACAAGTACCAATGTAGTAGAGAGTATTAGGATGTAGTTTAACTAATTATAAATAAAATATTTAATATTGACAAAATAAAAATAATTTATTCTATAGTGTTATTCATTACAATAAAACCATTCGCACAAATCGGTGTCAAGTTGGCTTATAAAAAATAAGAAACCTTTTTATAATGTTCTTATAGGTAGGTAAATGTAGAATAAAAAATTATTTAGCAAAGTTCAATACAATTGTAGAAAAATCTATTTATGTACTAAAATTAAACTAAAATAATTCAAATCAAATAGTTAAACGTATTTAAAATATAGTAAAAATAAAATAAGACAAATTAGAATAAAGAGAAAACTCATTCAACTTAACGACGTTTGTTAAAATGTGTTTGGCTCAAATAAACATTAGTGGAAGCTATGTCTTCTCAGATATTTGAAAAATTCAATATCAAATATTTATTATCTCCTCCATTAAGGTGGGTAAATCAATAATAAAATACATTTCACTAGCGTGGGGGTTAGCAATGACGATATAAAGATATGTCTATTTTTCACGTTTTTTCAGCCAACATTTTAAAATATCTCGAAAAGTATTAGTTTTTTCAAAGAAAATTTCAAATAAAGGTTGTTTAGAATTAAATTTCTATAAAAGCGAGAAACTGAACATCAGGGCCGGAGTGATCGGGTTCAGAGTGATTCCTGGAACCCGACCCCACGCTTTCGTAGCCCCCCTAGACTCTTTGTTTGCTTTGTATTTTGGACATTCCAGATTATAGATATTGCCACTCTTTGGACAGTTATTGTTGTGTTTATTATTTGTGTTAAAGTTGTTGTTATTGTTGATGACATTGTTGTTTGTTTAATTTGTGTTATTTTTATGTTTGAATAATCTATTAAATTGATAGCAGTTTATTAAAAACAAAACTTTTAGCATCCTTTAGCAGAGATAGAGATGGTGGAACAAATATATAAGCGGATTTGAAAGTCGGAAAAGAAAAAAGGCGTCATGATTATTATATTAAGCATCAAACAAACGTAAAACAAACGGTATTAAAAAATATATCACTAAAACAAGAAGAGTAACAATAAATAACGTTCAAGCAGTTGAAGAATAATGCTAATTATGGTATTATTTTCAACAGATGATGTTGCAATGGGGCAGATAAATTTTGTGATTGATCTCATTTAACTCAGAGAATCTAAGCACAGAAACAATCTTCAGTTTATTTACAAGCTATAAACAGAGCAATATTTCCGCAATTGGTAATTGATAAAGAACTTTGTCAAAACTGGAAGCTGAACGTTGGAAACAAGTTCTAAAAAAATAGTTGCATCTATTTTAAATTCAGATCAACATAATTTAGGATAAATTATATACAGCATACAATGTCATTTTTTTGGGTTCGATCAAATTTATAGCAAAATTTAATCCTATTTTAAAAGATCATATATGAATAGAACACCCATAAAAGGAAACCATTATTTATCACATTAAATTCAAAATGATTTATGAAGTACAAAAAGTATTATTCTATTATATTAGACAGTACTCCGGATGTAAGCCACCAAAAATAATTGTTAGTTATTTTACGGTACGTGAGTATAACTGATGATAATGTTAAAATTAAAGAACATTTCTTAAAGTTTGAAGTTCACAACACAACAGAAAAAGAATTTTCCGAAACAAATCAAAAAAAAGAAATTGTGCTGGTCAAGGATATGACAACGGTACAAATGTAAGAGGAATGTATTATAATGGCTCATTTCGGCTGGGTATTATGAAAATAACAAAATTTACAAATAATTCAAACAAGGTTGATTTTCAAGCAAAAATGAAATAATTAAATCTATGTATACACAAAAATCAACATTTATATAGATAATCAATTCGATGTCGATATCCAAAACCAAATTTGTAAATGTCTAAATCAATATATTCTCATAGACAAGTAATATGAATATTTAACTTTGTACCAATAATAACAATTAAGTAAATTTGAACATTGCTTCATCAATAATATGCATACGTATACTCCTTATTTATGTAAACGTATCATCCTTTTTTTGTACTATCACCGCAAAACCAATGACAGGACTAACCTACGGCCTCGAACCTTGGATTTCGTGTGATCTTCAAAATCCATTTAATTTCTATTGGACGGTCACCTTAGTCGTCATTTCCCGTAATTATTACAAATCTTTAAAATTTTAAAGACGGGTTCCAAACAAAAATGGAAAAAATATGTAATTAAAATAAAAGAAATACCTTCTATCTATTCCTGTAATTAATGTTTTGTTAAATTAATTATATTAACAGTAGTAATGTATTAACTAATGCTTTATGCTCCACAATATTATTTATTGACTATTATAATTGCACGACGCAGTTTTCCCCGCATCCAACGTAGAAAAGACCTTAAAACACCCGGCCTTGAAACTTGCCATCGCCGCGCTCACAAAATTTCACATTTCTCTATTTATTTTTGTACATACAAAAACTATTATTTTATTCTTTGACATATTTTCCCATTATTGTATTATATTAATAATATTTGACAAACAATTTTGTAATATACAGGGTACATCTTTTATTCCCTACAAATTTTGTAAACCGTTACAATACCCCATCCTTTACAAAAAGTTTCCTCATAGGATACTTTCTAACATACAGATCAACCACGCATTATAATTCTTACGTCTATCATCCTATCGCACATGTACCCCAACACAGACACACCCTGTTCTAAGATTCACTACCATTCATATACGTCACATTCGTTGGCCTTACACTAGAACAGTTGGGAATAATTGTTAGGCTACAATATCGTTACTACTCTCAATTTTTGGCTCCTCTCCGAAGTACGGCTTGAGATCCTTGATATGCCAGGTTCTATCTGGCTTTCCCTCTATCGTCTCCAACACATATATGATACTGGACTTAATTAAGTTTACTCTACTTAATATGTATTTAGTCACTAATATAAAATATATTCCATCCAACGCCTTTGACTGAACCATATTTTTCCTCTACACCACATCTCCAGCTACACCTGAGTTCTTTTTCTAAGTTTATATTGACGAGTATCTCATATGCTTTTTTTTGTCAAACCTTAACCATTTGATAAACCTTTGGTAGCTCTTTCAACAAATCATTGTACTTATCGGTACTAATAGTCTTAAATCTTTCTTGTGGGTCATAATCCTTATAATAAGTTCCACTTAATGGAATGTTTCTACCATAGACAAATGCATTAGGCAAGTATCCTGTAACTTTGTGGATAGCTGATCGAATTACGGCTTTTACTGTGGGTGATACTTTGTGTTATAAAGGAATTTAGGAACATGATACTGCTTAACTAAGTCTTTAAAGCGTTTACTAATGAATTGTGGCCCATTATCAACCATAACAATATGTGGTACACCGAAAGTAAAAAATAAATTATTCTCCACAAATTTACAGATACCTGGAGTTGTAGCTTAACCAATCTGTTACGACTAAAAGAAATTTATTTTTATTCCTAGACCGGAATGGTCCCGATAGATCCATTGATATTGTTTTAAATGGCAAATCCACAATTTTTTTTTGCCCATTAGATCAGCTCTTGCGACATTCGGGCTTTTCTACACTCCGCAAATGTTGCACCTTTTTACAAACTCTTTAACATCTAACCGCATTGAATGCCAGAAATACGTTTCCTAAACCCTCTTTAAACTCTTAAAATATTCGAATTGTGCAGATGTTGATGAATTATGATTTACTTCTAGGACTGCTTGCCTGCTGTCAATCGGAAGTACAACGTTCTACTCCGAGTTATTCAAAGGAATACTACGTCTTGAATTCACAAATTTGTATAATTTATCATCCTCAATTCTCTAGTTGGGAAACTTTTCTGGATTTTCGAAAACTTCTCTCTACCTTGAAACATACCATTTATTGCTTACGTTATTTCTATGAATAGAATGAACCTGTGGTATCCTATAAAGCGTGAGGTACAACCATTAATGTACCCTTTGTGTGTACAATCTCCATGTCGTGCTAGCTTAAATTTATTGCCCAGCAAACTAGACGACCTACAGGATCCTTAAAATTTCTTAACCATAACAATGAGCAATGGTAATTGACAGCGGTAAAACGAGTTCCTTCAACATATGGTCTAAATCGCTCTATCGGAAATAAAAGTGCCAAGCATTCTCGCTCCGTAATTGGTTAGTTCATTTCTATCGATGTCCGGCTGGTGTAAGCAATCATCCCCTCCCGACCCTCCTTGTCTTTCTGCAACAAGACTGTCTCCAATCTGACGTTCGAGGCATCACTTTGGATGATTATGAACGGTTGACAAAAATCTGGGGAAGCCAAGATTGGACTACTCACCAAAGCCTCCTTAATTTGCTCAAACGCTACATCTGATATATAAAATCTTAAGATAAAATTTCACCCGGAGTTGTTGTGAGAGGGTAGGTTTGGTGAGAAATTTGAAATTTTTAAAAACTCGCAATTCTTTATATCTATATTCTTAGATTTTGATTTTACGGGAAAAATTACGTAACTTTCTTCCTTGTGTGATAGATGACATTGTAATCAAGATGTGCCGCTTTTAAACTCAGTTTTGTAGATTACAGCGCTATCTATGACACAACAAGAAAAGTACAAAAGTTGCTTATTTTTCCCTGCGGATTCCGAATCTGATATAATAATGGGGGTTCCTATTTAAGATTCTAAAGTTACTCTAGCTCATCCTTAGAAACCCTGACAATTCGAGTTTAGTATAATTGGATAGCTTTTTAAAAAAATTTAAAAGATTTAACTTTTGTTTTTGCACTTCCACTCTAAGAGCAAGTTATAAAAGTCTTGCAATAGGTTTGTATGCATTAAAACGTCAGGCTGTATGATTTCTTATTACAGTAAGTCACTATAAACGTTCTCCACTCCCAAATCCGGCTAGTATAGAGTGCCAAACTTACCATGGTGTTTTCCTTGACTGTAAAAAAATTAATAATTAATTTTAATGACTTATTAAAAGATAATATTTATATTTTGTAGAAATAAATTTAAAGTACCTCCCTTCCTAATCAGTTTTCTTAGTTTTTGGCGTATACCTTTCGCTTATTTTACGACTACGGCACTGTAAATAATTGATTCGAGCTTGATTGACCAAAATAAAACAAAAAGCAGATCCACTTAGATACCTGGGAGTCTTAAGAAATTTGTTATAACAACACTATAAAATATTCAGCTCGTTGCCCTATAGTAAACTTATGTAAAAAATGCTTAGCGGTCCCAAGGAAAGTTCCCCACTCATTCGCTCACTCACTCAGAGCGTCGCACGCACACTGTCGTCACATAAATGTACATTTGTATGTGACTTCAGACCACTGACGGTGACGGTGATGCTGATAATTCTCAAATTAACCTAGGTCGCATGCAATTCCATAGATGTTTACACATCAAAATTGTTAGGAATGTCAGTATTGTCAGTAAATACAATGAAGTATGCTATTTAAACAAGTATGTAGTACTTCACTTCATTAGTTCACATTACCGCCACTCATTAGGTTGTCCTGACCGGACCGGACGGACGAACATTTTCTTACTTCCACTTTTTTGCATTTCTCGACGTTTAGGGTTATTTTAAGACGTTTAAGCAAAATAACATTATTTCGACAAAGACGATGATTACCAAAGTTTCCATATTCCCTTTTCAAAGGAATGTGGGAAACTAAAATGGTAAAAGAAAGAGTAGTGGATGCATGACGTTATCATTAATGGCGTGTATTGTATGAACAATACGTGTATAATATTCAAAATTCAGCAAAAATCTAGTTTATTATTTTTTGACTCCGTAGTTAAAACGGTTAAAACAAACAAATAATTTAATAAAAACCATAAGGTGTCTTATTAAGTCATCAATGGTGAGTAGTCATTCAAATTCACTTTCACTGCGCGTAAATTAACAGTGAAACGTTGTAAAAATGAATTTTCAAAAACATAATTTAATTACTTACAACAAATTGAAAATATGAATCATATTCAAATTAATTTTCTATTTTAAATCTATAAAAATAATTACATTGGTGTCCGGTAGTCTAAAAAATATTTAATTCAAACACCCTGTATAAGGTATTTTAAAATAAATGGCGCCATTTTTATATCGGTAATACAGAAATATTAAATACCGATATCCGCGTTTAATGGCGTCGGCGTAGAAAAACTTTACGGTTGGGGTTAGAATTTTATTTTTATTTCCGAATCAAATCTAAACGTTGCAAATAATTACGCACACGAACAACGTTTGATTTACGCAAATACAAAATAGAATCACAATGTCAAAAAGGAGAATCGAAGTACTGGACCCCTTCATCAAAAAGAAAAGGTGAGTGTTGACAGAGGGGCGAAACGATTTTCATGTATTCCTAAAAACCGAAACTAATTCAAGGTGATCCATTACACGATCATTATCCCGATTTTAGTAAGTTATATTGAGATTAATTGTAAGCACAATGATTTATATGAGATTACCAATTGCTATTTCTTTACTTAATTCGAGTCATTTTGAATATATAATAATTTTACATCATAACTCATTAGTAATTGTTGGTATGATTTTATAGTTATTTAATGCTGTTTTCAAAGTAACTGTGAGGAATATCTGAAAATTAATTATGAAATTAAAAAAAAAAGGTATTTTAACCATCATTTTTTGCTATATGAGCTTTTTGCTTATACATTTTGTAACTTATTTTTAAGTAAACATTTCTTGCTGCCGATTTTGTTTTATCTACAGCATCCTTTATCATTTAATACTGTTTTATATTTTTATAAACCTAAAGATAATTTACAACAAACCATATTACAAAGACAGTTTTCGAATTGTGATCTTTTCTTTCACAGTGAGGACAACCACGTAATTGTTAATTTTGTTTATTTTGGGCAAATTATATTGTAGAAAAATATAAACAAGATAACGATTAATTTTAAATTACAGACAAATATATATTTGGTTTATTGATATTATATAAAAAGTATATTTTGTAGCCAAATTTTTGAATTTATACTAAAATATTGGTTGTAATTTCAAACATATAAATACGAGAAGTACTTAAAATATATATATTTTTTGATGTTTTATGACCAATTTTAAAAAGTTGAATATAATCGACGTCAACATTCATTATGTTGGTGGACAAATGACAAAAGTACACGGCTTTGTCAGCTATAGACGTAGATGTTTGTAACCCATGTGGGCCTCAATTATCTTTTAAATGATAGCACGACACAAGTACTAAAAATACATAGATTTCCTGTAAATTATTAAATTAATTTTTTTTTATATATCTTCAATCACAAGTAAATTATTAAAGAGCTTTTTCAGATCGTAAACGTTTTTAAATTTTATTTAAAAGAAAACAATCTAGATAATTAGACTAATGATAATAAATCTTTTTTATTTAATTTACATGGGAAACTGCCTAACGTTTATAATTGACACTTAATATTTTTTTATTTCTTAAAATACTAGCATGTTGTTATTGAAATATGATTCATTATTTAAATCATATTGTGCAATATTTAATGTTATTAATTATATGTATATTATGTTAAATTTATGTTGTTTTTATAGGGAAGAACGTGGCATCAGCACGGCAGTAACCACATCAACAACACCCAGCTCTTTAAATCCACTGTCAGGTCTCCCCTTTACACCCAAATATCATGAATTATTTCGAAAAAGAATTACTCTGCCAGTATTTGAATATCGTGCTGATTTTATGCGACTTTTGGCAGAAAATCAATGTATAGTACTTGTCGGTGAAACGGGATCTGGTAAAACCACTCAAATTCCACAATGGTGTGTCGAATATGCAAGATCCATGGGTACCAAAGGCGTTTGTTGCACACAACCACGTAGGGTGGCCGCCATGTCGGTAGCTCAACGTGTCTCTGAAGAAATGGATGTCGCTTTAGGACAGGAAGTTGGTTACAGTATTCGTTTCGAAGATTGCTCATCATCAAAAACAATATTAAAGTAAGGTTATTGTAAAATTATATAAATATTTAACCATTTAATGTAGAAAAAATAACGTTTGCATATTAGCGAATTGTCCAAATGTTTTCAAACCGGAACCAAACTTCATACAAAAAACAAACCTGAATTTTGAGCGGAACAAGTTGGCCTAAACATTTTTAAAATGTAAAAAAATGTTTGTTAAAAAATAATTGCTTCTTTTAAATAAATTTTGATGAAACCTATGTAAATTTTCCATATACATATTTAAATTTCTAAAAATAATTGAAGCGTTAATTGTCATATAATCTAATGCTAGATTTTGGTTAAAAAGTTATTTAGTAATTATTACAATATAAAAAATATTTATAAGGCAAGTAATGTTAAACTAGATCAACATTTGGATGAGTGACCGCATATAGCCTTGTCTACTGGTATCATTTGCCATTGGGAAACTCAAATTTCTAGAGTAACAAACAAGCTTAATCAACACACGCATAGCTATATAAGAAGTAAAGAGCCTTGAGGTCGATGACTAATTGGGTAAAACCCAACAAATACAAATATTACTAAAGTATTTACTAAATATCTATTATTTTGCAAAGATAAGGGTTAATACTATCGAACAATATAGATATATTTGTTTTTTGAGGCTGATACATGTTGAAACTTTATTGAAACTTCAATAAAACGATTTACACACACGTGTGCTATAGTCTGCTATTATTTTATAAACTACAGAATTTGATCCTGATTTCAATGAAATAGAGTTTATTGGGTTTGGTGATAGAAAAAAAGTTAACTAAAATCTATACAAATTAACAAGTAGCTGTTAATAAACTGATATTTTATATGACTGATTTTCCTTGTTTAAATTTGTAACATTTTTTCTTGCGTTTCTTTGGGAACGGGCGAGTTTTACTATGGAAGAAAAATCAAAATAACTATTTTTATTTAAAAACAAGTTTTTATTATTTTATATTGTGCAAACTTTCTTAAATAAAACCTTTATGCACATTTTTACATCTTCGGTAAGTCTCATCAACATTGGTTTTCGCTAAATTTCCTTGTAATTAATAATACTTAAGTTTTCCAAAGTTTTTATTATATTCTAGCTACGACATTTCAAAAAGTATAGATTTTTATGTGAAACATCATCACATTTTATTTTTATTAAGTTTAACAATTTAAAATAAACATTAATAACTTTGTGTGGTTAATGTCAAACACGATAACTGACTTGGTGTGAATTAAAAAAAAAATTAGAAAAAAAGGAAATTGTTATTAATAACTGCAAACCCAACAGATCATATATTGTTAAAATCAGGATAAAATTTTACATTTTATAAAAATATAACGCACTATAGTTTCCATTTCCATTTGAAAAAAAAAGTCAGGAAAAAAAACTGACTGCACCACTGGATTTTACTTAAAAAAGTGTCCATAACATGTGCTATATCCTATATCAGTAACTTAAGAAATAAACCAAATAGAGGCAATAATAGAAAACGGCTGATTTCAAAAAGTCACGTTTTTCTTTAAAATTAACTCATCGCGACATCCTCATCAGTATTAATCTAGCATTTTTAGTTTTCGAGATATTAAAATATAATAAAAAAGAAACTATTACTTATTATTTTTCGTGCACGGTCCATTAGACTGCACGCTGTGTGTCCTCACGTTACAATTTACAGCGCGTGTTCTGAAGGATTAATAACATATTATTACATTTAGTCAAGTTATCATGATGTCACAAACAGATTGAAGAAAAGAAGTCTATGCAAACATCT
>JARJEC010008550.1:0-12947 GCA_030264575.1 Tachinus sp. AB-2021 | reverse complement strand
TATTTAACAATAAAATTATTGTATTCAATTTTATTTTTAAAAAAATTACTTGTTTATTAAGAAATGGCAGAAACGCGGGGCGAAGAGATGTTTTGACGATTAGTTTAAAGTTCATATGTATAAAAAAAATTTCTTAACAGGATCAAACATTGACAAAAATATCTTTACTTGAAAATTTTAAATGAAAAATTAGTACTTGTGTACGACTGTTCGTACATGATTAAACATAATCAAAATATATTTTTTAATTTTTTTAAATTATATATACCTTCTACTTCACGTTTCAAAGTTGTTTTTTAAATAATTCACAGGGCTCCACAATATCAAAATAAATATGCAAGCGTAACACACGCATAAGTTGGGTTATAAAAATGACCGACTTTGGGGTAACTGGACAAGGAGGGGTAAAATCAGGAAACATTTTAATGGTTGCTGTTTGATAGATGTGTTATTAAACTTGAAGAAAAATATCATTAACATGCGTTTTCTAAACTTTTTGATTTCGACTTTTGTAGGGTTTTTACTGTGCTTCGGATCAAAGAAATCTTGTGCTGTGATGTTGCAGCATTTTATTTCTTGCGGTGGGTGAAATTTTTATGTATAGCTTTTCCGAGAAGATGCCCGAAATAAATACAGCAAAGAGTGGTAAAATTGGGGCATAACTGAGCAAATTATTTGTGATGATACTAAATTACCAAATTACTATATCGATTGTAAATGTTTCGATATTAGTTTAAATTTTATTAAGATAAACTGAAGTAAGCTAAGATTATCTAATGCCACATTTACAAATTCTGCATGTGGCGAAGCGATGTCGGAGTGAATTTGTCCGGTGTGCTCTTAGTTTTCTTAGATCTTCTTTCAATTCTCCGTATCTATCATGTTTTTTGTTTTATAAATATTTTTTGTAATTCTATCATATACATACGTTTTGATAGTCCTGTGATTACAAGTTTTTACTTTTCAGTGATATTCTTGAATCCTTATATAATATTATTTCTTTGTGTGACACCACATGTATTCTGACTCTTTCGAAACGAAACTTTCTTTATCAATTCCGTCAATCTGCTTTTCAGAAACATTTTTACTCCTTTTCTTTGCAATGTTACTAGTTTTTGTAAGTGCGCTGTACTTCTTTTCTCTTCTTAGGATAAGATAAAGGAGATTTTTTTATATTTCCATATTTGTTTAAATTTTGATTCTCTTTCCTAATTCATTTGTTGTCTATTACTATTGTTCATTAGTTTTATTTCCATTTTAATTTCTTTATTTTCCTTTATATTCTTTCTTCATTTTTGTGTTTCAGGCATATACATATTAATGACGTTAATTTTATTAACGTTGCTTTTCATTTTTATTATATTTAATAAAAAAGCTTGTTATTTGATGAACAATTTTGCCAAGTCCTTGAAACAAAGAAAAAAAATGGTTAGTTTAAGGCTGATTCGGGCTAGGGCGAGTAGTTTAATAGAGTACTAAACTACTCGCGTTTAATGACTAAACGTATGTAAACAGACAAATTTAGTAAAATTTTTGTGGTACTAAGTAGATCACTCCTTAATACTGGCGTAGTCCGAACTAAGGTTTGTGCTTTTTTATCTTCGAATCATCTCCCTAATAATCCAGGAGGCAGAGGTCTCTTTGACCAAGTCATTTTATGCCGGCTGATTTTAATAGCCATCATATTATAAAGGATGGAAATAACAAACGTCAGTCTTTCCAGTAGTGGCGGGGCGGCTGGGAGACAGGCCAAGTTGTTAAAAAATATAATCGTTTTTAATACCTTTTTCATTAATTATTAATCTAGATTGAGTAAAATTTTAGAAAACCGCACCGTACGTAAGGATTCCACATTAGCTGGATGTATCAACTGGTAATAAAAATAAACAAACAAAAATATTTTGGACAAATAGCTTTTTAAAATCTTTATGAGTTAAAATACATTGTAAACAAAATAACATTTTTATATTATAATTCTAAATAGAACATTCGGTATATTTTTGGTTTATTTTAAGTTTCTATTTGTTAGTCCATTTTAAGTATAAATCCTAATTTTTAGAAGTTTTGGTAGTATTACCTCAATTTTTTAACATTTTTTTATGTCAAAAGACTTTATAACTTATTTAATACAAATATTTTTAAGTAGCATTACATTTTTTGATCTACCATGGTACATATCAAAATAATTGCATTTAAAAATTAAGTGACAACCTAAACACTAATTATGTCATTTATAAAACGGTGTAAATCAAACAAATATTTTGAATAATGTAGCAGTGATAATTTTTTGATTAATTTGTTTTTATGTAGATGTTGTTGCTAGAAAAAATAAATTAAAAATATTTAAAAAAAATAATGGTTATGTTTTGAAAATTGAGATTTATACTTAAAAATGAAACTAATAAATTGAAATTTGCAAAAATACACCGGGTGTTTAAATAAATAAAATGTATGTTGTTTTTGGTTAAACCGATAATGATATGTTGGAAGTTTTTAGCGGCAAAATTCTGGTTAAAGATGTATTTTAACTCGTAAAAATTCATTAATAAATATTCATAAATAAAAAAAATGTTGTCATTAAGTATATACAGCATATTTATTTTTATTATAAGTTGACACGTCCAGCTAAGGTTGACTATTTTTGTCACTAAATCTGGTGTTATTAATTCTTGAAAAAAATATATCCTGATCTTTTTAATTTTTTTTCCTACGTGTTGGCCATCCTCCTATAATCACTCCCAACCGCGGGTTCGTCAGCTGACATTTATGGCTGACATTCACTATCGTTTTCAATAAGTATAGATTGTGTTGTTCTTGCGGTCGTTGATTGTGATGGGAAAGGTTAATATTGAAACACTGGATAGCGAACATACAGACATATAGTTTTTTAGGCCTTGTGCGACTCTAGCGCTTATGTCGGTGGTTGCACGTATCGACCTTACATAGATCTTATTATTTATACTACTAAAATGAACCAATGCCTCCCGGGCTATATGTTTTTCTTAGGACAATAAAATACAGCGCCGTCGCTTCTAGTTTCTCTTTGTTGCTGGCAGTTATCAATAGAAAGCAGAGGTAGACATCTGGTTAGTCTGAATTTTTTGTTTGATTACTAAGTTCTTACTTTGAAGATTACTCTTTGTTCATTTCTATATACAATGATGCTATAACACATGTGTTGTGTCTCTGTGGGCATCTGTTTGTTTTCTATCGATTTCACAAGGGCTTGTGACGTCAATCTTTCTTGTGCACATCCGTTTTATATCCTTTTTTTTATTTCTGTTCTAATTTTCTTACAATAACTTTTTTCATTCCTTTTACTAATATTTTGATTAAGTAGATTTATCTATATGCGGTGGATTTACCTACTTACCTACTTCTCAATCAAAATTAGGCTTGAGCAGCAACGTAAAAGAATTTCTTCAGACATGTGTTTATTAGTTGTGTTATTTCTACTTTGTTTCGCTAACTCTGTTTTGATCTCGTTTAGAACTGACGCTTTGTTATCACAGATTTTTCTTATCTCTTATGTTTTTACAGTTATTTCTGCCGGTTTTTAAAATCGTTCTTCTTTTGTGAAATATATCGGTTGTGAACTAACATTGAAAATTACCAATTTATTTGCAACGTTTTTATCAAACACTTTAAAAATAGAATGCAGTTGCATTCATTTACATGCCCAACGCAACTGTATATAGTACTTAATTTGAACAATTTTATATTTAAATAATACGATATTAGCGTTGGTTTACTCGTATGTAAGACACCATTGCTATTCCATCACACCTTCATTCGAAATGTAATTTCTTACCATTATTTTTTTTCCCAGTTTATAATAATATTATAAACTTATATTTTAGAGACTATTGGTTTTAATACAAGTACTACCGAACCAGCAATTACTAGTGATCCGGCTACAAGAGAATACATAAGTGAATTACAAGAAATACTACAAATAGAATGGGACGCAATCGGCAATGATTTTGAATTTATTTTTTATGACATACCGGAAGTAACAAATGATGAAGCTACTGGACCATATTCATCTTCAAAGTAAGTACTGTAGTACATTTCATATTATTTTTATTTGTGTCATGTTGTGTCATATTTAATTGCATCACAAATTCTGTAATTTAACACACTCAAAACATAGTACTTTATAATATATTGTACTTTATAAATAAACTAATAGGAGAAACGGTACGCCGAATAAAATTAGTCTTTACTTTTTTACTACCTTTATTCAGCCTACTATTGTTTACATGTAACGTATCTTACTTCTTTAGCACGACAATTAAGATGCAATTAAAATAAAGGTCCAATATAACAAAAGAAGTTACTACTTTTTATATATTTTTTATTTTTGCTTTTTTTGTTTCTTTTATTATAGAATATATTCAGACATTAATTTTAATTATATACTAGTTTGTAGCTTTAGCATCGAAGATGCATCGCAGAGCCTTATCTCTGAAACGTACAAATTCTTGTAAATAAGAATGTTGTCCTATTGCCGTCCCATTCCTATTCATTAATCAGCAGAACGTTACACACTATAATTTTTAAAAATAAATATTGCTGTTATTATTAAAAGTACATATAATTATTAATTACAGATCAGCAATTCAACCACATAAACCGACCCAATGTTGGGCTGGAGATTGGTTGCCGCATGACTGCTCAAATATACGTGTAATGGGTGTAAATTATAATACCAGCTTATCGACATGGGCTCATATTTGTCCGGACATTCCCAACGGATTAACTTTGAATGATCGTTCGACGTGTTTATTGGATAATCTAGTAAAAGCTGGTATAGGAAAACGCCCAATAGTTTGGGTTACACACTCAATGGGTGGACTGCTAGTAAAAAATGTGCTGGCTATGAGTATGTAGTAAATTATTTTCATTAAGTGTAACTTTTGTCTGCGTAAATTGTCTGTGTAAAGTATAAGAATTTTGAAAATTTATATCGATTTTTGCGGAAAAATATGTTTTTATTTTGAACCTTTTTGAAAATAAAAATACACTTGCTGACATAATTTCGTTTACCTCGGGTCTAATAAACTTGTTGATAATTTTTAACGTAGTTAATATTCCCCTTAATCACTTATAATAATGTTTTTTTATTGTAGGTAAAAATTCTAAGAATATTGATGAAAAGAATATAAGTCAAAACACAAAATCAATATTTTTTTATAGTACTCCGCATTTTGGATCAAAATCTGCAAATTTAAATCAGCCAACATCATATGTTATTTGGCCATCAACTGAAGTTCAAGAGCTTAGAGAGAGTGAGTTAACAATATTATTTCATTTTACTAGAGCTAAGATTTTTATGAAATTGCACATTTTGATTGAATGTGATTTTTTATCGATTTATTTGAAACACTAAATTAAATAATTTAATCATATTTATTGTAATTTTTGTTTTAATTTTTTTATAAATTCCTGTCGTCTATTTTGCCTCTAACTTTAAATCTGTTTATACTTTATTTGTGTTTTGTTGATTCTTTGTTTTTAATTTATGTATTTTGTATTTTTTGTTTGTTTTTTTTGTTTCTCATTATTTTTCATTTACTATTTACATTTTTTTTTTCGATATACTTAGTTTCGTTTACTTCGATGAATTCTTGTTTTTCATTTATTTAATTTTTTATTTTGCATAGTTCTGTACTTTTTTATTTTTCTTTTTTAGTTTATTATTTTCGTCCTTCAATAGATTGAGAAGACGGATTTTTCATGGGATTATATGAAACAAAATTTGATTTATATTTTATCTATTGTATACGTTTTGGACATTACTCATTGTCAAATTTTAAATAACTCAAATTTGGCCCATCGCTATGATCCCAGATGACTTCAAATACTTTAAAGTAAAATTCTTAATTGTGAACATAACCCAGTTATTGCATAATTAAGAAAATGTATAATACATTAGTTGGGAGGCTAATTAAATTAACTAAAAAATCTATTCTGCAAATATTTTTAACCGTAATAACTCGCTATTGCATCATCGAAAAATTCGATATTATCTCCACCAGTAATGGGAACAGTTTCATTTCAGTAACAGGTTCCAATGTTCTGGTTCCAATCGTATACCTGTTACATTCGTAACAGATTTCGATAGGTAACCTTTCTTACTTTACTTTGCAAGTCTGAAAACGCGGAGAGGCAAAATATAAACAAATTGAGGGGAGAGGGCAGGGATACAGGCAGTGAGCGAAAAAGTTGCATTCCCTGTGTGCATTAGCTTGTGTATCCGTAGTATATTGAGTGGCAGTGTGGCTGTGTATAAATTAAAAATATGACACTGGCGCTGACATTTAATTTTCAGTATAATTATTATAATAAAATTAAAGGTTTCAGTTCTACTGTGTGTTCCAAGTATACTCTCAATATTTTTGTCATAATGTACAATATAATTTATAATATACAACTTCAAATCAAGATAAATTAATCATTGGGTTCAAAAACATTAAATAGAATTGAGATTATAGCTGCAGAACAAATAAATAATATACAAAACAATGAGAAATGAAAATTTTAAATATAAGCGCTTCATGCAAAACAAATGGTTCCAAACGGTACCAAACAGTTTCAGTTTCAAATGGTCAAATTCAGTTTCATATGTAATGGATGAAACGGTTCCATACGGAATGTGAACAAAACGGTTTCAAATATAACTGTTTTGTATGGAACCTGTTCCAAAAATAACATGATAAATTATATAACGTATTTTGAGTGTAACATGTATCTATTGCGTCCGCAATATTTTATATATTATAATTATTATATTATATATATATATATAATTATATGAAACAAATTAAATTCAAACCCACCCAATGATTGATTGAAGATGGCCATCCTACAATTAAAATGAAAATAAAATGTAGGCGTAAGCAAACGATTTTTTTGGCTATATTTATTAATAAAACTTACCTGTTTAACTTCGTTAGGTTAGGTATTTTTTGGATGCAATGATTTTTAAACAGAAAAAAGTCTTGGCATTTGTGCACACTGGCATCGGTTTATCAAAACACAAAGTCGGAAGATCGGCACTCGAGAATGTTCTTTTTCTGCGATTTTAACGAAACACTGAGCGCGCACTTTATTAACTTTGAAGAGACTGGCACTCGACCGTTTTGATTGCTGAACTTCTCTTTCGCGATTGATTTTAATAAATACAGAAACTATAAAGAAGCAAGACTTGATTGAATATTAGTATGAGTATATTTAAGTAAATGATGAATTATAAGAATTGATCGAATTTTATAAAAATTGGTTATTGAACTCCAAAGAAAACCAATAATGAATTAATAAATTTTTTATCAAATCATCAATATTTTGAAAATGTGTTAGCCTAGCCTAGAAAAAATCGATTGCTTAGGCATAAACTGCCAAACAGAATTGCTCAGGTATAAACAAACTCCTGCGCAAAACTATAAAATGTCCTAACTAAAATTAAATTTTCAATTTGTTTTTCCAATTTATATTGCACATTACGGGCGATTAATTTTAACAAAATTACATTTCCCGAATTCATCTTTTCTACATGAAATTTCCCGCAAATTGCTTCTTTTAATCCGCCAAATTTTCAAGAAAATTTGGCATTTGACAAAAAATCGGTCTGCTGTGCGAATAATTCGATGTGGGTTGATCCCAAAAAAAAGTGATTATCGACAGATAAGTTACCGGAATTAAAATATCGGCAAAAATGCAATGTAGAGACCCGAAAAATCGACAGAAAACGGCCAAAATAATTATATTGAATGGATTTGCCAAGCGAATTAAAAATATGCCCGAAAAATAAACTCATCGAAAAGACGATTTATCATTAAATGTCTTTAAAATGTGCGAAAAATGAAATTACGAGAAATCAAAACGAAATTGATTAAATTTCGACTGTAATTTGCAGTTACTTGTCAATGTTAGACTAAAAGAAATGTTGCTGTTGTAAAAAATGATAAAATTATTTGAAAATCGGAAAAAATTATAAAATATTTACAAAAATTTAATATATCTTTTTATCATCGCTTAACCCAGCTAAATTAAAAACGCCTAAAACTACAACTACTACAACTTGTAATTTGCTCTCACATGCATTCATTTCAAAAGCTTAAAAATTTTAAATCCTAAATTTATTTAAATTAAAATCTGAAACAACATTTCCAGTAGCTAACATATTAATCGACAAATTGCAACCGTATCCAACCATTTCCGAACCGATAACTCTATTTTCAAGTTAAGCACATGATGACGACCGTCGTTCGACTAAATTCAGCCGCCAATGCCGATTTCAATTTCCAAACGAGCGATTAAAAAGCTGCTCGCAAAACAAATCACATCAAATTTGGAAATTTCAAAAAACATAATTTTTGGCAAACATGGGTCAGCAAAAAAATACAATTTAACATGGAGAAATTGACAAAAAATGCCAATTTTAAAATCCATTAGATGGATTCGTTTGAAAATTTTTGATAAAAAATATCAAAATTATTTATTGAAAAAAAAACATAATTGGTGGTAAATTTTTAAAATTGACAAAATAATCCGATTAATAAATTTTATTTGTAGGCAAAATTATATAATTTATACAGGGTGTTTTCTAAAAATCGCCGGAAGCTATAATTTTGTTATTTTAAATTTTAGATCAAACAAACTGTATATATTTTTCAATGGTAAGAAATAAACAATTTTTTGACACAGTTTGTAAATATATTTTACCTCTTTCAAGTAACGATGTTTCTCATCGTTATTTTAAATGGGACACGCTGTATATTTTTACACATTTTGCTTCAGGGTCAAATTCTGCATACAGCTGTGTATCATGAAGCCAATTAGCATATTTTATGATACAGCTGCATAAATGCGGTACTTAATTTAAAATTTATGCCTTTTTAAAAAAGTAAAAATCTACTTAATATTGCATTTTCCCCGTGAAAATATTTTTCAAAAAATACGAAAACGGTGTATTCCTGACTAGAACAACATTGGATTTTTAATGGCGCAAACCAATTTTTCGCGGCACCAATCTAACAATCCCAAATCATCCCCTGTACTTTATGGACCCCTAAAAATAGTAAATATTATTTTAGAAAAATAAATTTATAAGAAATGTTTGGACATTATCCGGCAACAGTCTGTCGTATTCGTTATCGTAATATTTTATTTGCAAGAGTGTTCCTATGAGCGTTCCAAAGTTTTTGGGGTAACTGGATACTTTTATGGGCAACCGGAAAAGGGCAAAAAGTAATTTCTTGAAAATAGTGAGTATTAGCTATTAGGCAATGGACTTAGCAAGCGAATTAAGGTGTTGCTCGATAACTAAATATGACACGCGCAGGATTGTTGGAAGAGTTTTCCTATAAGCGTTCCATCGTTTTGGGGTGACTGGATACTTTTATGGGCAACTGAAAAAAGGCAAAAAGTAATTGTATCAATTTCTTGAAAAGAGTGGATATTAGTTATTAGGTAATGAAATTGGTAAGCAAATTGAGGCGTTGCTCGACAATTGGATATGAGATGCGCAACTCTTCAAAAAGTGTGCTCCGTGACTGCCTAAGTTATGGAAAGAATGGATACTTTTATATGTGACGGGGAACGGGCAAAAAGTAATTGCAACAACAGCTGCTTAAATAAGAGGAGTATTAGTCAATGGAGAATAAGACGAGTACTGCAGGAAACCTAAAAAGCCTGCAATTGGTCCAAAAATCAACTCAGCGTGTCAAGCACGCCTGCGATTTGCAGAGGATCATCTAAATCGGGGGGTCTATTTTGTTCTCGGTAGAGACCAGGATCTGGTAGCAAAGAAAAGGAAAGAGTAAGAAGAGACAAAAAAATTTGCAGAATGCTTTATTAAAAATCGAATTGCTTATGGAGATAGTTCAAAGCTAGTGCAACTTCACTCACCATCAAACGAAATTAAAACTTGTTTAAACATATAAGGGTTAAATAAGGGTGATTGTTTTTTTGTCATTTAGAAATAACCGGTTTGCATTGTTTTTGGGGCATGATAAAAAACCGTTATGAGATGCCACAAAAATTTCAAATTATTCCAATTTTTTTCAAGCCTAATATAAGCAAAATAGTCGATATTTTGATCATTTTAATAATTAAATATTGAGGGTTGCAGGTAAAATATTGCGATATTTTCCCGTATAATTATGGTGATGACCTTTTTCGGACTTCTTCCCGTATAATTATTGTGAAGACTCTTTCTTAGACTTTTTGTTTTAATTTTTTTCTGTATAAAGATTGTGTATTTTTTTTGTTTAGTTTTGCCCGTATAATTATTGTGATGATCCTTTTTTGGGCCTTCCGTATAATTATTGTAATGACCTTTTTTCTACTTTTCTCGTATAACGTATAAATTATTGCAGGATTTGAAATAAACTACTATGTTTTTTATCACAATTTATTTAGTCACACCGTGAAAAAAACATAGTAGTTTATTTCAAATCCTGCATTATGAATTATCACTTAATAACGGTCGATTCTATTAATTTTGTATAAATTATTGTATATATAAGACTTTTTTTTGGATTCTTTGTTTTTCTTTGGACTTTTCTCCTTGTAATTATTGTGATCATTATAATAGGTAGTAGTAGGAATTAGATAACGGCAGGTAGGACAAACAAAAAACGTTTATTTTGTCAACGTACGCTTCGGACGCTACCCTCTCTTTCTTCAGAGCTAAAAAAATTAGTATGCATTGAATTAAAATATAAATAAAATATGAAAATATACATATCATACTATTTTTTAGCGCTGACGAAGGAGAGGGACATTTCCCCGTATTGTGATGACCGTTTCTTAGACTTTTTCCTTTAGAATTATTCAGATGACTTGTTTAGGTACTTTTTTCGTATTATTATTGTGATGATCTTTATGTTAATTTGATTTATAAATATTATATAATTATATATATATACTCTCCTTTAATAAATATACTTCAAAATTAACATTTTAACATATTTCACTACAACAACACTTATTATTTTTATTATATTAACAAATTGATATAACCTAAAAATATAACTTTTGATAATGATATAAATATATCGAAATCGATTATAAAATAAAATATTATAAAAAAACCAAGTGAAAGTAAAATATTTAATTTATAAAATGAATATAATTAATTTTCACCGTATCAAAAAAGAAAACTTTGTAGTATATAGAAAATGTTTAATTTTGTTAAATTTTTACTGATTGTGTGTTCGTCTATTTTTTTTTCTTTCTTTTCAATTGATTTTGGTTATCTTTGTTATTAAATGATTCTTAATGCAAATATTGAAAAGTTGACGTTACGTAAACAATTTACTTCAAAAAATATTTTTGTTTGTTTTTGTTTAACATTATGCACGTAAATATAATGTAAAATTGATGTGCTTGAATTAGAATATTATAATTATTAAATAATCACATTGCTTATATATCAAAATTGAATTAAGCAAATATGTACGATCTTTAATTACTTCTATTTTTTTTAGATTCACCCAATTTGATCAGAATTCACAATGACTTTTTAGATGTTCTAAAAGACATTGATATTAAAATATACAGTTTTGTAGAAACAAGGCCTACTGTAGTATCAGCTTTAAAACTTAATTTTACATTAGTAGAACCATCTTCTGGATATCCGGGTGTTGGTGAATATTACGAGATTCCACAGAGTCATCTAGCAATATGCAAACCAACAAATAGGTTTGTTTACTATTTGATTTATGTTATTAAAAATATCTATATTTTATCACTATCAACGTAAACTGGAGTTTAATTTAGTAGTTTTTCTTTATAATTACTATTGAATTGTTATTTAAAAGAATATCTGGTTCAATTTTTATATTTTTATAGATATAAATAAAACGATTAATTCTGAAAATATATTTTTAGGTATTTTTTTAAATAAATTATAATTTTGTTTTTTTCAAATTATTTTTAACTAATAAATGAAAGGGTTTAGTAAAAAGGGTATAATTACAAAATTCATCATTTTGAGTATCTAAGTTTAAAGCAGTATTTGTTTTGCTAAAAGAAGTAACTTTTTAATTGTAAAGTAATTAATTGATGGTTCTGGTTCTACTAGTTGCTTAATGTATTTATATCTTTTATACAATAAAATAGATACGTTTTATTAGTGATAAAATCAATTACATCAACAATATTAAAAATTTCATTATACTTTTGCTCTAATGTTCCACATAATAAAATAAATATTAATCAAAATATTTTTTGCAGGGAATCGTTTCTATACCAAAAGGTTTTAGATGTAGTTAGGAAAACTGTAGCGGAAACACGAAATAAATAAATAAAATCATATTCAAAAAGCGTTTGATTGTGTTCCCCGCCCCAACCCCACTGCATTTCAAATATATATATATATATATATAGGTTTATTAGCAGCTGACTTCATGTTATTGAATATAAATATTGTATTTTTTAAGGTTATGTTTTAACAGACGTCAGCAACATTTGATTTTAAAATGGTAAGATAAATATTAAATAATCCAGATTAAATACAATAGAACATCATTTTTAGGATATTGGTTCATTTTCTGATGATAATTTTGATACAAAATCATGGATCAATAATATATTGAAGATTAGCGAAACTTCTGAAAAGAAGGAGGTATTTGTTAATGATAATTTATAATAAGCAGTTCTTATAAGGTTTGTTCCGACAAGTTTCAGAACTTGTTCTGAAACGAGGTATTGTGTTTCAACACAATTCTGTCCAATGAAGTAATAGTAAAACATAACGCTAACTTTTTATGAACTAGTTTGGATCTTTTGATTAAGCTCACATTTTTGTTTTAAAAGCTTTCTAAGACATTTTTATTAGATCTTTATTAATTTCATAACAAATGTATGATAAATTTATATCATATTAAATAATAAAATTCATAAAAAAATAGATTATAACTTGAGGAAATATATAAAAC
>JARJEC010008529.1:0-11231 GCA_030264575.1 Tachinus sp. AB-2021 | reverse complement strand
TAAATATATTATTAGTAACAATGTTTCTTACTTGTAGCGATAAGTAAGAAACATTGTTACTAATAATATAGCTTTACTATGCAGAAAAATCAAAATACAATTTTTTTTTAGTAAATGTCACCAGAAGCGATAAGCAAGAGACAATGTTACTAATAGAAATAAATAAAATCAAACACATAAAATATTAGTTTATTATTAATTTCTTATTAATTTGTGCAAAATGGCAAAACAATTTTATAAAAGATAAGTTATGTAGGTTTATATTAAAATATTTCTTAGACACAACTTAATTCAGTTCGTTATGCAAATTACGGCACTCGTCAAACAAAATTATACTTTCAACACATATAACATTTTAACATTTATGTTATAAATACAACAACTAACCATTTATTATCTATTAACTAAGTAATAGTATATTTTATTATGTCTGTAGTATTCAATAATTATCATGGTAGTGTGAATTACATAAGATCGAATGGAATTAAGGTGTCATATTTCCATTTATTTGAAAATATTTAAAATGTAAATAAAGTCTTTTAATCATTATTGTGTGCGGCTATATTATCAAATTTAAATCATACGTAATGACTAATGTTAGGTTTATACGAGCAAGTAACTTGCGATAGAAGTTTTGAGAAAACTTATGAAAACGTTTGCATACGCAAGTTATTTGCGCAATTGCTCTATTCAAGTAATTGCGTGAGATTTTACACGATAAAGTATAATAATATAAAAAATTAAAATAATAAATTAATACTCATTACTTACAAACTTATTTTATTAATCCGTAACATAATATCAATATTATTATTTATATTTAACTAAATCACAATAATTGCACAATTCACTTGACGGAACTTTCAACAACTAGGAATTAAATTTTAATTTGCTAATGAGCGTTTACAACGAGTTTAAATGGGAAGAAATTTTTGCAACAAGTACTGTTCGCAAGTTTTGCAAATTGCATGAGAGTAATCTCGGAGAGAGTTTACACTATGCGCTCATTCGGTTTCCGAGCAGCAAAATGTATCTTTCAAAATCAAATAAATTTAATTCAATAAACACCAAACATCAAAATTAATGTATTTAGAAAAAAAAACTATTTTTGCCAGAATTTAATAAAACAAGTTTCAGGACTGTTTGCACCAATATTCTTTAAAAGTGATTAATAAATAATAAATACTTAAAATAAATTGTTTCTCAATTTGTATTTTCATTGGACACATTAAAGTAATCTTTAAAAATGAAGAAATACCAGCATATTTTTTTCTGGAGAAATATAAAAAAGACAAAAAAGTTTTTAGCTGGAAAACAAGTGATAAAACTGGAAAAGAAAGTGACTGAGAAAGAAATGATGCACAATTTTACAAGAATGTCTAAAAAAATGGTAAACTGGGAGTAAACAGAAAATAACAGAAATGGGTATATAGTATAGCAGCAGAATGAGGGAAAGCAAATGAGACAGTGAGATAACTGAAAGGGACGTATAAAAACAAATAAAAGAAAAACACTAGTGAATAAGATTAGGTACAATGAGAATTATGAAAATATAATAAAAGTTATCGTTCGTTATACTTAGAAAATTACATTTTCAGTATAATGGAGTAAAGGTGATAGTTAAATTTAGGTTTGAAGATGAGAAAAATGTATCAAAATTTCTGATAAATGAATGGAAAAATGGACTTGATTGAATATATGTTGAAAGAATAAAGCAAGATGAGAGAGAAACAAATGGAATGAATTAAAGTTTCAAACTGTAATGGAAGAGGCATAAGAAGAAAAAAAAATGCTGCAAGAAATAAAAAAAGAAATTGAAAATACACAATTAATTGAAAATACATAATGCTATGCGATGTAAAAAAAAGCTTTATTTTATTTTTTGTATACATTTAAGAATATGTATGTTCATATCTGTTATCAAGGTCGGACAGCAAAATATAAACTTTTTTTAATTTAAATGTTTTGTACTGCGCACGCCAAATTTTGAGTTTTGTATACATTTTAAAAAAATTGCAAATAACATATGATGACAGTTTGAGTTAACAACGTTTTACATTATTTGGTAAGAAACATCTGTGTAGTTAGAACATTAGTCACAGAATTAACAAAATTTTTCAATGTAGACGTAATCCACATCTCTAACATATTACTACAAACATTCTATTTTTCATGTTTTTTTAACATTTGTCTAACATTTCTCAACAGTTTTATCATCAATATTTAAAAGATTATTTAAAAGTTTTGAAAACAGTTAGTTTTTGACATTTCACAAATATTATTTATAAAAAGGTTAGATACAAAACTGCGACTATACCGAGTGAATTATAATAGGAGTAAAAAACTGTGCCATCTTATTTTATTTAGAACATAGGTCATATATATAGAGTATTTTAAAAGATTGTCCTAAACTATAACACATTTTGAATGATAAAGCAATTTATTCAAAAAAATATTTTGACAATTTTTCTGGTTTTTCTGGTTTAACCAAAAGTAAAGTCAACTTTGTTATGTAAATTAAAATACTTTGTATATTTTGTTATTTTTGAAATGCCTAAATATAATCTTCTTTTATAAAAGTTTATTAAACTCTTAAGCCTAACGTTAATATTCGAAGTGACCCTTTAAAATATTTTACTGCTAATATCTCAGTAGGTATTAAATTGAAGCAAATTTGTCTGATAAACTTTTAAAAAGAAAATTATATGGGGCTTTATACGCTAACTTCACATGTTCATTATCATTCTTTTAAGACCTTTCCCATATCTCTGAGACTTTTGGTCTAGAAGCAGTTTGATACGGGACTGATAGGCAAAATAAAGATTTTATTGTATGTATAATCGAAACCGAAGTGCCGTTGTACTTAGAAAATGGCAGTAGTAGTAAAGAGGAAAAAAAGAAAATTGATATTAAAAAAATGCAGCAAGACGAGCGAGAATCAAGTGGACAGAATAGAAGTTTCAAATTGCAATTAAAGAGACATAAAATGGACAAAGTCGGTGTATTTTGACAAACAATTAATAATTTTACAATAATTTTAAATTTTGCACCATGTTATGTTATTTCTAGGTATTTTTGATATTTAAATACTTTGCAAATAATTCAATACATAGCATTAATGTTTTTCCCGTTGATCGTTTATTAAACTATATTGTTAAGGTATTGATAGGCTTTATATGGTTTATATTCATAATTTACATTTGAGGTCAGATCAAAAAAGGTATGATTGAAAAAATTATGTAAGTGATTATATCACCCATTAAATGTATCTACTTTATTGGAAAAAGAATAAAAGTAAAACAAGTAAAATCACTTATAAATTAGTTTAATGTAAAGAAGTTTAGCTAAATTTTTAAAGAACACTGCTTTTATATTATAACTCAACATTATAAATTTTATGCTTATACCCTTTTTGCTACAAATTTTTTATTGTTATCATTAATCAACTTACATCAAATGATGAATAATATATTTAATAGCAAACAAATTAGGAAAAATAGGAACGTACAAGATTGCTACATTATAGGGGTATCAACAATGATTAAATATATTTAAATCTCCCGCTAAAAACAATCTAGAAATTTTACAATAAAGCCGTTCACAGAAATACTTTTTTATATATAGTGCCTAGAATGTAGACTCAAAACATGAAGGAAAAATGGGTTTTATCAAATGTTGTTTAACATTATAAAAACGGGGTACTATTTTATTATAAAAATATAAATTAGTAAGACGTATTGCATATTAATGTTATGTAAAATTTATCATTGCCAAGCAAGAAATGTGTGACAGTCGCTACATAATTATTACTGATACCCCTGTATAATCAGAATTTATATACTATCTAAAAATTCACAACTGAATAAACCAGAAACCTGAAAAATCCAACATTCCACCGAATATCAATAAACAAAGGCTTTAAGCTCCGTTCATACTAGTCCAGAAATGCGTAAGAAATTCAAGATTTCCAGTTCATGCTGCAAAGGTGATATTCGGACGTCCTGGTAATTTTACTACGTTTATTTCATTTTTGCGTTGGATTTACTAGTTTTATTAGATAGTATACTCAAAAACCTGTTTTTATGGAACAGTTAAATGAGGTATGTAATATAAAATATGTTTTAAATAATACATTAAAATATTGTATACATTTTATAATATAATATATGTGTAACAGCTCTGAGTATATCATTTGTATCATAATAAATATTTATATTAGATGGCCTGGCATTGTTGTTAAGGCAATAAAAAAAATATTTGATTGATTTTGTTAATTATAATTTTTTATGTTGTAAAACTTGGGCTCACAACCACTTACTTTGACTTCTTCATTTTTCATGTGTGATTGTAATGAATTAACCCAAAGTAGAAAGTACCGACATTTCTATGTTTTTTTAATTAATACACCCATGTCTTGACATATGTATAATAGTTTGGTGTATTTCTTCATTTTAACGCTGCGACTAAACGACTAAACAAACCAATCGCAAGCTTACGTTTTATTGACAGTGACAAGTGTAACTTGTAATGGTTTATTTAATCGCATGCGTTTATCATTTAAACGCACTAGGTAGACCATATTACCCTGATATTAGTATTCCGGTCATACTTACGGTCAAACATTTGATTCTAATTAAAGAATCAATTCTTTAATTTTAATAGATTTACCTAAATTAATTTAAATATTAACATAAAAAATATATCACAATAACAATCTAATCCATTTTAATAGGAATAATAGATTCATATTTTGTTTTTCATTTTAAAATAATAAAAAATATGTATAATTATATAAAGAAAGAAAAATTGATAAATTTCATTAAAATAATCGAATGGGAATCTCTCTAATATAAAGATATAAAACACAACAGCTGCGTCGATTTTTACTACTTCTCATGTTCTAAAATTTAGAAATAAATCTATTACAAAGACAGTTAAATAACAAATGTAATAAATTTGAATAATAATGATCATTAATGACCAATCAAAGTAAAATGTTGTTTCAAGTTTTTCGTTGACTGAAGATATATTAGTTAGTTGCAATGTTAATTTTCTAATAAATATTCAGGAAATTTACGACCACATCCATTCATAAAATTAGAATCATTTAAGAGAATGGTCTTTTTCTTCCGCTTAAATCAATTTCTAAGTAGGTTACAACCGATATTATCAAAACTTATATTAAAAATTACAATGTAATTTATGCCAATTAGGTGTATTATATGAATCACTTTATATTGGCAGACATTTTAAAATAAAGTTGATATCAATACCTTATCGGGGCCTCTTATTTCATGTCTTTCATAGAAGTAAGAAGTATCAGTGTAGTGTGAAATTTAAAAATCAGCAATACATGTCTGTTGGGTTTGGTTGGATGAATTAAAATTATAATACTCCGATATAAAAAAATTAGATCTGTTTGTCTGGTGGAATAGTAAGCCATCAATGAATCAAAACTGTTTGTAAGACAAGAGAAAGTAGTTGTAATATTTGACGTAACATCTTCCGACACTAGACTGCAAATTAAATATACAGTAAAACTAATACAAAATTGTCTTCTATTTTTTTTCTTTCACGTGCCAAAAATGTTTGTATGAATATAATTTATTACAAAAAAAATTGTTAGTTTGTATCTGATATAAATACAAGAATACTAGCGCATTATGTATTCGGTAATTTGTTTCTCTTTATGGAAGTATGGGAGTTTCGATTGACTTTATAAACAACTTGTTCTTTTCATGGCCAATGTCACGATATCGTGACCGACGTGTTTTATATTCTCAAAAACTTTAAATGTTCACATTGCAACCATGTATGCCTGTAGATGTTACATTAAATTTAATATTCTCACACACACAAGTTTTTATTATATTCATTATAATTTCACACACATTTTTACTTTCATCGTGCGTATGACTGCGAATGTATTTATTATCATTATTTATTAAAACATACAGCATGTCCAGTTTCAACCTTAAATATAAGCGTTTTACGTTTTTGCAAATTCTTGCTCGCCAAATAAAATTACATACAAAATAAGAGTATTGTTAGAAAGATGATGTGATTCTACTTCAAATACTAAAAAATAGTTTTTTAAGGTGCAATTTTCATTTAAGAGTTGTTGTTTTTTGGTAAAAATAATATGCCACAAAAAATAACCAAGTACTATAAATAAAATGCAAATGTCGAAAACAATTAAGTTCCTACCGGTACCATTCGCCATTGTAAAACAATTAATTTCTTGAGTGAAATTGCAATTTCCCAAACGCACTTAATTTATGTAAAATTCTTACTGCGTTTTGTGGTTTATGCAGGGAAATTAATATGTTCATCTATATAGTACTCAAGCCACTATTCAAAATTTATCCAAAAATAAACGCAACCACGTTTGAAACTGAACAAATTGCAAACGAAAGTGTATATATTGTGATGTTACTGAATATTAAATGTTTTTTCTACGTCCACTATTGTAAATAAGCAATTTTGAACATTTAATTAATCGCGTAAACGGGCCGTACACATGCCGTGCGTAATATGTACGATCGCACGGTCTGGATTTCTAGCGTGGTTTCAGCCAGTTATTTCAATATAAATAATTACATTTATGATTAATCAATGTCAACAAAATCACAAATCTGACATTAATTTATCAGTTTTAATTCGTAGAAACGTGGTTGTAGAAAAAAGTATAGTACATAACTTTAGTTGTAGAGTAATTACGCACTCCTGGAAAAACTGCACTCCACACTACGCGGGACGTGTCCAATTGTTCCATTCGTGCGTAATATGCCACTTAAAACTCTTGATATATAATATACTATTAATACAACACCATTTTTATTGAATTTTGTTTTTGACATACCTGACAGTTTTCATTCAGCTACATTTAAACTATTGTTACATTTTATTGTGCTTTTAAATTAAAACCAAACTGATGCGGGGACTGCTTTAGAAGAAGTTGGAGAGGAAAATTAGGAGATCTGGTTCCAACAAGACGGCTGCCCGCTACATATTTTCTTAAATGTCAGGCATTTTTAAAATAATTCATTTCTAAATTGTTGTTTTGGTAGAGTCGGTGCTATCAAGCACTTTGTGACTTTTTCTTGTGTAGCAAAAAAAAAAATTACAAATGACACCACCCAGATTAATTCTTTAAGAGAGGCAATATTGGCAGGGTGCGCGTTAATCTCGGATAGGTAACTGTACAAACTGGTCCTATTAATAATAGATTGGGGTACTGTTTATATTAAAACAAGGGATATACTTTTTTCGGTTATTATCACATAGTGATCGTGATAATATTTGTGATGTAGTCAGTTTAAAAATATTGGCAATGCATTTAAAAATCGGTTGAATTGTGTAAATTGCATTTTCAATTTAAAACAATAGTTTTTAAAATGAAAATCTAATATTAAATGGTATTATTTAGTATAATTTATTACGCATCAAATCTCTTATTAATTAAATTAACGGCAAACATTATACTTTTCAGTTTCAATACTAATAATGAAGTTTGGAAAAGCTGTACTCATGACTGAACTTCAAAACAGGGACACCACTCAAGTTTTTATTTGTTGTCTTTATTGGTTTAGTTCTTATTTCGGTTCTAGCATTTTAGCTTATGACGCTTTGATAACTGATTCAAACTAATGGGGTTGATTACTTTTTGTTTTTTAAGTAAAACTTCTTTATGAAGGCTATGATCTAGTATATATTTTATATATATATATATATCGATTTTCTGTTTTAAATTTAAATTTTGTTTGTTAAATGCCTTTCTCTGGCTCTCTAATAATGCATTTCTTACATAAATTTAAATTTTATGTAATAATTTTTTCAAAAATTACAATTTTAAGTATTAAGTTTTGTTGTTTGACAAACGATTTGAATGGTAACCAAGTTGCGATAATTATTCCAATTTTGATGATGTTTACATATGATTTGGTACTAAAATATTTCATCCGGCAATTAGATATTGGTTTGGTAATATACATTTTGATTGTTGGAGTCAAAATTTGTTAAAATCGTGTGTTTTTCAATGTGTGTTCAATCAATTTTGACATGATATAAATAAAATAATGTTAAAAACAAAAAGCGATACATGATCTACGGGGCCAATTATTTTGGTACATAAAGAAGATAAAATATTCCTAAATAAGTGAAATATTTTAAGAAATGTAATTCATTTGTGGAAATACTTTACAGCAGCAAAATACAACAAATCGCTTCAAATGATTGCAACTTTATCTTTTAAATTTAATTAATTTCAATGGCTTTGTTTATGCCAACATAACAAGATGAAATATTGGTAAAAAATGTATTTTATACCTTTATTTATATGTATACGAAAGCAATTTTCTTAATTTTCATTATTAAACACATAATCGTTTGAGCCCTAATAATCAAGAACGCCTGAATTTTAGAAGCGGTGCGGCGTATTAAGCCCTTAATAAAAAACCATTAATATTTTTTTATAGACAAAATGACACTCTTATGTAAATGTTTTTTAACCTTAACCTTAAACTCGCAACTCGTGCAAAAATCTCAGATTATTCTTTTTTTTTCTTCTTTAATTCAGTATTTAATGTTGTGTGGGTTTTTTTCGTTCTTTTTTAGACTAATCACTGACGCCAGATATGACTTTTTCTTAACCAGGAAAAGTCGACCATCCAAATACCTAATTTGGAAGGTCGACTGGAAAAACTTTAAAAATTTAAAGTAAATACTAACTTTTGAGATATTTATGTTTCGATTTTATTATTATAGAATTATTTTTCGCCCAAATTTTTGATAATTTCAAATGTAAATATTCATAAAACATGAATCAGCAGCAATTAAATTGCCCACCTAGCAGTTTACTTAATTAAAATCATAGCAACCGCATATTAAATTAATCAAAATAAATGCCTAATCGTGCAACGTGTTAATTTAATCCAGTAATAATTAATTAAAATTTATATAATTAATTTATAAGCATATTACCTCAGTAATTTATAATTATTATAATATCCGAACATGCAATGAATATTTATTGATATTATTGGATATTATAATGTGCACATGCAATGGTACTACCACCGACCGATTAAAATATTTAAAATTTCTCCTCGTATTATTAATGTTCATTAAATTACGCAACATCGTCCTAATTTACTCAACTCTCTATCTTATAATAAGCGCGATTCAAATAGAATCACAAATAAATTATGGAGCCCGCATTAGGTGATTTTTTCTCTTTCTCCTATCCTACTGTCAACTCGTTTTGCGAAAATTTCTCCAATTTCAAGCCAATTATAATATGGTAGTAATCGTAAGTAATTAATGAATCCATATTTGCTAAATTATATGAAGACAATTATTGTCATAATTTTAATTGTATGACCCTAGCTGACCCAATAAATTGCAAATTGAACTCGCAATATTATTGAGGACGTGTGTTTGGATACTTGTTTATTGTACAAAGGAACGATATGATCTTTTTTGCCCACAATATAATCACCAAACAAGATAACGTATTCATAAATAATAAATGATTAATGAAGTATATTGTGTTATATTATATTTAAATATAAATTATAACTCAAATGTAATTAATATTTTTCTCATCATGATAGAAATGACCTCCATAAGATCTATAGTAAATTGCTAAAATAATTGCCAAAAAGTAATATAAATATAAGAGAAAGTTAACTAAAAAAAAATCTAATCAACAAAAAACCCAAATGATATTCTCGTATCATCATAATAATAACTGTAAAACTTTTTATTTTTATTTATTTTATTGGATTAAATATTACATATATGATTTTGATAAATTGTAAATTATAGCTATAAATATTTTAAGTTTGAATAAATTATTTTTTATTGTAATAAATTTGTGAGATAGACCGGTGGGACTTAATTATTATCAGTAAATGTTGGCAATTTCATCTTTGGCGAAAGTTCCGTATTATATTAAAAATATATAAGAACATAATTGTTGCATTTAAATATTACTCAAGTACATCTATTACACGTAATCGACGAGTTCAGCAAAAATCGATTAATCGAAAATCAATTAGTGAACAAAAATATTTTGTAGTGTTTAGGAGGATTATTGCGTGGGCCGAAAAACCAAAAAAGCATTGACTAATAAAAATGGAAAGACTACACTTATTAAATAACAATCATATTTTAAATTTTTATTATTAGTACTTGACTTTCGATAACACGCGAGAGGTCCAAAATGTGCTCAGAGACAAAAGTAGCACTGATTTTGTTTGTATGCTCAAAGAAGTTTAGATCTCTTTCATGTTATGCGTCCTTTTTTTACCGTTGCGCAAAAACGCTTTCTATAGGCCACGCTAAGTTGGTTGTATTGTAACATTTTAATGTCAATTATTGAAATCAGCATGTCTCCCTGCATTTCAAACTACCACTCCAGTTAAGGCTGAAGAAATCAAATAATATTAAAATTTACGCAAGAGAATAATATCGCAAGGTATTGTCCAAGGTTACTAAATTAATTATACAAATTGAGTGCAGTTTAACGCGTGCGCAAAACAGCTAGCTCGTGACGTCACTAAAAGAAGTATATTAACAAATGAATTTGTAATAATGAAAAACAGGTAATTTTTGAATTACAATATACATAAATACTAAAAGTCGCAAATTCAATGTTCGTTCGCATGCTTAATGTATATGTGACTGAATGAAATAGTAGTTATTTATATTCGAATGCAATAAGTTTTATTTTGCAGCGCTACACATTTTGAGGCACGAGCCCGTAACCCCCTTAAGTTGGCGGTGCCAAGTCGTCATAAAAATATTGCTCCATGTGGAAAATCATAGGTTAATTATAGGCTAATTAAATACTCATAATTTTTTTACTGCTAAATAAATATGGTACTTAATTAGCGTATAATTTTTTATATTTTTTGACGACATGGTACCACCAGCTTAAGGCTCGAAGTGCCGCATCTATAATTCAGTCGTTTTTGACTCTCTGGGTTCAAACTTAAGAAAATTGCTTTCGTATACATATGAATAAAGGGGTTGAAACTATTCTGCTATCGAATTACTTTTTTTAGTTATCATTTTTTTCGCGAAATTGATATTAAAAAAAACATATTTGATATTGATGTTTAGGCATAAACAAAAGCATTTGTTATGCAGATAATCAAAAACCTAATCTGACAGCAAGATAGGTTATTCTTTTCTAAACAATTCTCTCTAAACTAATGTGAAATTAA
>JARJEC010008500.1:0-18017 GCA_030264575.1 Tachinus sp. AB-2021 | reverse complement strand
CCTGGCAATTTTGTTAAAATTTTAGTCTAAGTATGTAATATTTATTTGTTTTTAAATTAGTAATGTTTGCTATCGTTGCATGGATATTTCATTAGAAATGTTTTCTATTAAAATAAATTTGTAGCAGGTATAGTTTAAAAAATACCACAAAAACAGTTGAATTCAACATTTTTGAAATAACACTTTTAACATTTGTTATTGCTAAACAGTATCCATTACAATCTATGACACCACCATGGTCTGATTTCTTATTTAAAAGTAAAATAAAAAACTTGTTTAAATGTTTTCTTCTAAGGTTATTAATATGTTTACAGCAAACGGTTGACTTTGAAAAAAGTTTTTCAAACAAAAGTTGTGTCGTTTTCAATTACCTACCCAACCGTACTACACATGAGCTAGAATCCCATTAGAAATTATAAAGTTGAATGCAGTTGCGCTCCCTAGCGGTCATTCTTGAAAACCGAAAATACTTCCAAAAAATTCTTCTACTAGGCTTTCGTTATAAATATTTTTTCCCAAAGTAGTAAGAAGTTGTGTTTCTCCAAAAACAGCCTGGAACGGGTAGTCTGATACACCCGGTATAAATATTATTATAAATTAGGATATGGTAAAAGTAAGGTTGGTTGCATACGTTTATTTAAAAATGGCCATCTTGATTTATACGACGTTGCAACAGCTATCAATAATTTGACTAAAATATAAATCAATTTTAAGTCAAAATCTTTTGATAATACATAAATATTGTACCAATTTTAAATAAGTTTGGAAATGTTGAGCAAAGAATTAATTAATCCTAATTTGATATGAAGTAATTGTAATTAATTTGGCACCAGCGCTTCAGTGTTATGAGAACAAAATTATCATAACCTTAAATAAAAGAAAAAAATTCAAGATTTTGGTGGTAAAAAAATATCAGGGGAATAAAAGAGGAAACCTTGGTCGTTGAACCTCACAACGCCGTTCAAAATGGATGCAGGGGGTGATAGGTAATAACTTCCTTTGTGTTTAATATCTTTAGTTTTATATCTAATTGTCAACATTGTATTTTATTAGAGTCCTGCACTCCTCCAATGTGTCTGTGATTAGGGAAGTTTATGATAGTGAGTTTGCTCATCAAACATTTGCTATGGAATTAGAACGAGCGCTGGATGCATGTTGTTGTGTGATTGTTATTGAACCGACACAGCTTGGAGACGAAACTGCTCGTTGGATCAGTGTGGGTAATTGTTTGCATAAATCTGCCGTTTTATCAGGAATAGGTTCAATTGTTACAGGTAACATTTTACTGAATATAAAACAAAGTTGAATGAAGGTAAACACATTATTTTGCAGCTATTATTTGGTCCGAAAATCCATTCGTGTGTACACCTTTGGGTGCATTTTCTTTATTATGTACAGGGTTATATACAGCTTCTTGGCAATTTGATAATTGTGTAAAATATCAGGTAAATATTTGTGTAAATTTGTTGCTCACTGCATAGAGAACTTAAAAAACCTTTTACTTGAAGGTTGAAAGAGATCCTCGTAAATTAGCACGTCTACCAGTATTGAGCGCTATGTCCGCTGCATCACCTGTCGTCTTAGTCAGAAAGGATGATACAAAACGTAAGATTCTTCATTGGACAGTGTCTATGAGTGCAGCTGCATTGTGCGCCTATAAACTATATAAATCAATGAAGTAACATAAATATCAGCTCATCACTCCCTTCCAAACGATTAAAAAAATATTACCTCTATCTCTCGTTTGCTCGACACAATATGAGGGAAAATACGTAGTTTGCAATAACAAAAATGATAGGGACAGCATTTGTTTTTCTTTTAATTGATAAAAAAGGAAAAAAATAGATGCATTTATTTATAAAATACGAAAAATTATGAGTAGTTAAATGTTCGATGAATTTAAATGTATGTTTTCTTAAGAATTGACTGCTTGAAACACGCACCATTAAATGACTGTATTATCAAAAATTATCGTATTTTTTAGAACAAATATATTTTGACAGTTTAACTTATCTGTCGATCTAGTTCATTATCAGATAAGTTGACAGTTTAAATCATTTGTCAAATATTTGATAATAATTTACAGCAAAAGTGTACAAAATTTGGTCAATTCATATCCAAACAATATTTAAATTTTTCCTGTAGATGCAAATTTTGTCTTTTTACTGATATACAAGAGTCGACTTGTCTACCTACCTTTACGATTTTGGTTTTGTAGATTGGGTTAGGCTCAATTTGTCCATTTTACTGTGAATTTTTTATTTTTAATTAATAATTCTTTAGCAGCAAATAATAAAAGTGAAGAAAGAAAAAGGTTTTACGATTGTTGCATATTTAAGGAAAAATTATATTGTTGTAAATATTCATAAATAAAAGTTTATTTTAAAATGATGGATTTACATTACATTATATTCAACCCAACATTTTACACATATGTCAATGCTATCATGATTGACACACCATTACTATAAAATTCAGGGTGTATTTAAAAAAAATATATTAAGCAAGTACAATATGGAATAGAGTAATAAAAATCAATTCAATATTGTACTTGTTAGCATATATAATTAGGCATACATATCAACGTTATGGAAGCAATATAAATTAATATTCCTGAAGACAGGTAACTAAAAAATTTCGTTCGGTTTTTCTTGCCATCAAAAACTGCACAAACTTTTTTGGTTACCTGATATCAATTATTTTGAAAGATATAATATCACTCATCTGAAAGAAAAGTGACACATTTCAAAAATATCAATTTAAGGATTATTTCATAATCTGATATACAACTAATCATTGTTTTAACTGGAAAAACGCCAGAAGTAAGTTTACAGAAAACATCAGTAGATGGCAGAAATATTAGTTTGTGTCTTGCTCAAAGTTGACTACCAGTGTACTGTAATAAATGTATTTCCTGAACATTTAACATTTTTGAGTTGTGTCTCTTTTCTTTTGGATGAGCGAATTATATTACATTTATTAATAGCTAAATGTGAAAAATTATGCATAAAAAACATTGATAAATTACAATAACAACAAATTAAGGCAATAAAAACAATACTCCAATTAGATAGATTAACACCTACAAATGAAATACATGAAAAACTAAACAACTAACAATTACTACTAATTAAAAAAATACGACTTGGTTTAACTAAGACAGAACTTAAATTCAATAATAGAAAAGAACAACATACCCACAACACAAGAAGAAAAAGCTACTTTAATATGAAACAAAATCGCACAACTACAAAAAACAAAAGCTTAACTGTTACTGGTATCAAAAACATAATAATCTGCCAAAAGAAATAAAAAAATTAATAAACATAAAACAATTTAAAACTCAAGTAAAAACTATATAATAAAATTAAAAATGTAGCACGACAACAAGTATGAATAAACAAAATCCTACAATGTATTTCCGATATATATAATATAACTTTATAACAAATTTAATTTGTAATGTAAGAATGCAATTCTTACTACCAAGGCATAAAGATGCCTTGGCATGTGATACGGAAACATGTTTCGAAGTATGCACCTCTCGTCGGTGTACCTTGAAACATACCAAGCCAAGTACTGTGTGTATAAATAATGTATGAGGATGGAGAATGTTTGCATTAACTTTTTTTGATAAATAACAAAAAATAAACTATTACTGTTTAAAACCATATTGCGTTATTAAAATACTGAAGTTAAAATTTATTACATTTTTAAAATACACCCTGTATATACTTTTAATTAATACAAATAGACCAAACCACACATGAGTTTTTAAAATTGCAATTATTACACCTAATAAAACCCGTACCAAATTTTGTGACTTGTCAATTTTATGTTTCTAAATTAATAATTAGCTTTTTCAACAATTAATAAACAAAATGAAACAAAACAGTTGGTTCATACTATAAAACACAGACCCAACTGTTCGTACTCAACAACCAAATTATTTTATTCCTCATTCTTTGCTGCTCTTTTTGCCATTACATAAAAATACACACTAGGAATATATTTTCTTAATAAAATGGCAATCCTTGCTAAGAAACCTGCGATAATAATTTCTTTTTTCCCACTAACAACAGCCCGTACTATTTCATAAGCAACATATTCCGGACTGTATCCTGATTCAGTATTTTTATCTATTTGTCCATGTTTTCCTCCAGTTTCCGTCAATGCATTCACCGATAGCTGAGTTCGAATGTATCCAGGACTTACGACAGTTACATGAATATTATGCTGATATAATTCTGCTCGTAGGGAATCATTAAATGCTTGTAATGCATGTTTAGAGGCTGAATAAGAAGAGCGATCAGGAAGGCCAATCAAACCTTGTACGGAACTGATGGCTACAATGTGACCCTCATTACGTTTTATCATACTCGGCAGAAATGCTAAAATCATATTCAAAATATTAATTTATTGTAAAACCAAATGCATGACTATTTTAGCAAAATTATAACTTTAATGTTATAGAACGGAATTGAAAATTATTCAGATCGAGTTTGCATTCCAAATATGGTTGCTTTTAAGAAAATATGTTCAATCATCCAATCATATTTTTTGATCATGTTCAAATCACTCAATATGTTGATCCTAAGATTCCCAATTAATGTGTATGTAAATCTCTGTGATTTGAGAAAAAAGTAAACTTTGTCTGTTGGCTTTATAAAATTTAGGTTGCTTACTTATCTAATCAAATCCACGACCTTTCTGTGTTTATTCATGATTTTGACATAATAAGTAAAATAAATTTAATAGTTTGACCTAAAATACTAATACCAGAATGTGAATTTAATGCTAATGTAAATAAATTATTTGTCTTTTTTGAAAAAACTTAAGTTATAATCTTTGTCTTTATTCCTTTTTTAAATCGAAATACACGGGAAAAGTCGAATTTCAGCATTGTTTGCTGTTCCTACACTCAATCATAGTGAACGTTTTAATCTACAATTGTCTAAAATTTATAGCTATTGATGATACAAGCGAGAAAATGTGCACTTAAAGTGCGAGGTTGTTGCTGAGTGTCATTCAATTTTTTTTTTGTCAAAAATCAATTTTTGTTTGTAGTAATATGTTTTAGAAAATTCTAAAGCATATTTTTAAAGAAAACTTATTTTTTTTCTTTAACAATGTGCTTTTAAAATTCTAAAATACATCATCAAGGAAATCATGTTTTATATATTATATCCTTTTTTAAAGTGGAGATATTAAAAAACTACTTAATATTCAACCATAAAAAAAGATATTATTACCTTTAGTTAAAGCAATTGTTCCAAAGTAATTTACTCTCATTATAGTCATATCTACATCCATTTTAGTATTTAATACTTTTCCACGATTGGACATACCTCCATTATTAACTAGTATGTCAATATGACCAGTAATAGCTAGTACTTTATCAGCCTGTTCCTTCAACGAATCTATTTCATTTAAGTCTAATGGTACAATAATTGGATGTAATGTAGGAACAGTTGAATGCATTTTTAATAATTCCTGTCGCACCCTATCCAACTCTTGTCTTCGTCTTGCACATAGAACTACCTGACATCCATTTTTATAAAATTCATGAGCAAGAGCTTCACCCAACCCAGAACTTGCCCCTGTTATCACAACTACCTATAAATATCAATTAATATGTAAATTTAGTAATCTTATAATTATGACAAATATCATTTGTTTTTATCATTTTACAAAAGTTTTATTAATCCATAAAGTTATATTATTAATCATAACATCAAAATTTCACGTCATATTAACAAAATAAGTTTTACAGTTTTACTCGTCCTATCAGAAGGGTGTAAGTGCAAAAAGTAGAAGTTCAGAAAACAAATTAATGTTTTAAAAATCGGTTTTTGTTGATTTTGTGTATATATTAAAAAGCCAGAAATACAATTTATCTGAAATATGTACCACCCGTTTAGTATTAAAATTTTAATTAACATGATTTATACACCTTTTGATATAATGTGTACATATTTAAAAAAATGCACTTACTTCCTTCTGATACGATGCCGTCGATATTAATAAGATAAATTAGAAATAATTTTATGATTTTCCAAATCGTCAAATAGTAGTTATGATAAAAATAAAACAGACCCCATTTTACTTACTTTACCACTTAGAGAACCATATACCCGTTTAATATACACAGCCCTTATTACTTTATAGATAATATATGGAATCGTAAATGCAAGTCCCAGTGAGCTGGCAACATTCCATATAAGAGTTCGTTTCTCTTCACTCATTTTGATTTTGAAGAAGTGTAATTATATAGTAATACTGAATGTAATCATTTGAAAACAAATAAGATTAACTTATCAAATTTAAATGGATAATACACACAGCCTTAATCAATGTTCATTTCCTGATGCACTATTGAAAATGCATATGATAATAATTTAATTGGCATTGACTGCTAGTGGAAAAGGACAACTTATGTTAGTGTTTTGGTTGTGTACTATCACAAATGATGTCAAAATATATGTTATCACTTCATTATTCTATGTAATATTCATTGTTTTTGGTTGCTATTGTACCATTGTTGGTTCCACTTCCATCAAATCATCAATCAATTGTCACCATGTCACTTGTGTTGTAATTATTATTTTTAAAGCGCCTGTCACAGGCATTCTAGCATCTATGCACTTTAGTCAATGCGTAAACATAACCTATAATTATTTAGTTCTTAACCTATAAAACTCATGTGGTGTTTTCCTAACTACATGTACATTCAATTCATAGTACATTTGTTATTGTTTTAGTTTATATTTGTGTAGATCAGTTTTGTAAGTAATATTTTAATATTTCCATTTATTGTTTAAGTTTGGTTAGATTAAAAGAACGAGAAATTTCATTGAGTGTATTGGCTTGTGCTAAAATGTGCAACCCCTTAAGCATGGATAAAAGGTAAAAGTACAAGTTGCAGAAGGCAACGTATACAAGACAGCACAAATCAAATTTGAACCATGGTTATATAAGTGGGCAATGACTTAATAAACAAGTGCTGGCCTCTTTTAGGCCTTGTGTCATGGTATCGTAACGATTGTAAACTGGCCTAGTATTTTTTAAAGACAGGCTGCAAAATAGCCCAAGAACGAGAGCATAACGTAGATGAGATGGGAAAGAAATTGATGTTGGCTGCTCAATTGCCTGTTAACGTATTCGTACCTACCAGGAATCTAACCTATAATTTTTATTAATGCCATATTGTTTATTATTTAATATCGATCATCAAATAAGTTTGATGATAATGATCGAGCAAATAAAAAATATAGTAAGGATATCATTAAGTAACAACATCCCTACGTTCAAACTCATAAGGTTTTCATTAACGACATTTTCGACAACTGTATTCAACACATATACTGTCTTTACAAATTTCAATAACGATTTGAGGTATTATTGAGGTCCTTAAAAATCGAAACAAACGTGATGTCTTGGCTGTAGGAATATACCGTTTGGTCACGACATTTCCGTATATAGGACAGATATTTCACTCGTATTTAAATGTAGTGAAAATATCGTAATAAATTTATGGGATTATTGTTCAAGTTATTTAAAATAAAATTATTCTCTAAATTATAATTAAAAATCTAATATTTTTTAATTTAAAAAGTACTTTAAATTAATAAAAAAATCTTTGCACAACTGGCAACTCAAAAAATTTTAAATTAAAATTTTATTTTATTTAAATTTTTTTTAAAATACCCTTTATATTACAATAAGCTCTCAAAAGTACCCCCATTTTGCACAAAACAATAACCCAACCGGTCATAAAATTCTAAATAAACGTTATTCGGCATACAAGGAGTAGTTGCACGAAATTGACCCTTGATATTTACTCTTAACTTGTTCAGATTATTGGCTCTTTCATTTTGATGTCAATACAATTTGGATTCAACGTATCTCCATAAAAAAAATCATTAGGGGTCAAGCGATCTCGCAGGCCAGCGAATAGTAATATTTAACATTACAAAATCATATTTTGTGTGCTTGTTATCAATGTGTGTAAAATAAAGTACGAATTTCAAGTGTAAGGTGGAGAGAGTGAATGTGTTGATTTTGTCCCAAATTCTAGCAGAACTTAAATCTAGATAAATTTGTATACTTATTATTATTATGATTAACTGAATGAATTAATTATCACAATGTGATAATGTGTAATAATTAATTCATGTTATATTTTTGCAATAAGCACGTGCTTTTTCCTGTGCATGTGGTTGAGTGAAATAATGTTAAATTACAAAATAAATAAAGACGTTTAAGTTTTGCCGCATAGCAACTCAACGTTTACAATAAGTGCTTAAATACAACTTATTATTACGACTTATATCGAGTGTACATAAATATAAGGTTAATTAAATTTATTCTTGAATCTAAAAATAAATATTAATTTTTAAAATATACATTTTGCTATCAAATTAAAAATGTCTACAGTAATTTGTTTTAGAGTTGCAATTTTATTGATTTTTTTTAAATAACAAACCCGACATTTTGCACTTTTATTTAGAAACCTTTGTGTTTATATAATAAAATTGTTGTGTAGTACAAATTTATCTGAAATAAAATAAATAATATGTATAACAAATTTAATAAATAACTGTGTTTATATTTTATTATATATTTTATTCCTACAAAGCCATACAAATTATAACAGTTTGTTTTAAAAATTCAATAGACTGTTGTTAACAAATTAACAATTTTACCTTCTAACAAAAATTAATTGTTTTCTTTCATTTGATATCAAATCAATATTTACACTCATTACATTATTTTCATTCTCGCACAATGCCGATTTATCATAACTGAGTTAGTGGAGAAACCAATAGATTATTAAAATAAATGCAACAGTATTCACAAATAATAAAAACAGAAGAACTGACAACGTTGCTGAAAGTTAATAAACACGTGTATATTAGGTTAGATATTATATATATATATATATACACTAGTGGGCATAAGTATAGCAATTAATTGAAATGTGTTATATTTTCGTTTTGTTCTATATAAACAATTTCTGCTTTTAATACATTTAAAGATATATATATAAAGATATAAATTTATATGTTGATTAAATTTTGTTAATTTTTATTTTTTAAGTGGACAAAAGTATAGCAATTCCGATATAATATAAATAAATAAATTCCTTGTACAATTAAAATATTAGTAAATTCTTTGTTTTCTTATCACTTTGGCATACCGTTTAGGCATTGAAAGAATAAGTTTGTTGGTTAAATTTTGATTTAAATTATTCCACATGCTTTGGAAATTTTTAACCAGGTCTCCTTTATTTGCGTGCCACATAGTCCTTATTGACGTTCTAATTAAGTCCATAAGTTTTAAATATGGTCCAAATCAGGGCTTTGAGCTGGCCAATCCAAAACTTTTTCTTGCTCGAGTTACTCGGAAAAAAATTTGAAGTGTATTTTGGATCTTTATTCTGTTGAAATATCCAAGTGAACCCATACTATACCCAGAAAAATATCCCCATATCATTTCGGATTTTCTTCCATATTTTACTATGGCTTGACTACCAGTATTGTAAACTTTTGATACAATCAGTCATCTGCAGGACAATGCAGATATTTACTGCTATCTAATCCGAATAAATTTAATTTGTTTTAATAAAATAAAGCTATTTGTTGTGATCTCATGTACAGAACTTTTTACCAAATTGAATGCTAGTATTCAATATATAATTTTTTTGATAGAATAGAGTTTTAGCAGTTTGTCGTGTTTGATATCAGCACTATAAAATTCTTTTTTGAATTGTCTATAAGTGATATTAATATTGTCCAGTTTACTTAAAACTCTCAAATAATTTGCGATTACTCTTTTAATGCGTTTCATTAATTTTGAGTTTTTTTTATAGAATATCTGATTTTAATTCAACACATAAATAATGTTTCACACTCTAACTTTTTTATTGTTCCTGGAACAACTGATTTATTTTAATTTAACCGCGTGGCAATTTCAATTTGTCATTTTATTTTAAAAATTCAATAATCTTAGTTTTGATCAACTGGTTAATATCTTTGCAAAAGTATGACAATTTCATTCATGAGATTAAACTAAACTAGAAATGTTGTAAATTCTATAAAAAATTGCGTTTTTATTTTTATAAAAAGTATTTATATTTTTGTTGCTATACTTTTGTCCATTAAAATAAGAGAAAAAATGTTTTAACAAAAATGTATGCCCAAACTCAATATTTTTATACACATTCATTTGAAGTAATAAAAAACAATATTTTTTTATACTCTCGTTTGTTACTAAAATAACCTTTTTATTCTTAGGTTGCTATATTTATGTCCACTAGTGTATACCCATGCAGATGCAAATGTGGATTTAATAAATCTATCGACACTCTTAACTTTTGATCTGCTCAATTTGTCGATATAAATTAGGGTAAATGTAGATCTGCTATTATTCATTTAAACTGATTTTTTCAAATTGTTTTCTGTCTGCTGATTGACAATGCTCTATTGGTAGTTTGAATATTTTCTGTTGTAACAACCATTAAATAAACATATAACATGTCATATCAGTTGAAAGAGAATAAATAATGCAATTAAACAACAATCAATAAATTGTTACTATAACAATAAATATTTTTTTCTTTTCAGAATGTAAACAGTATCGTACCTGAGATATATTTCGATAAAAACGGTGCTTCTTCTAAAGGTAATTAATCTGCTTCAATTTCTTTTTATTTTCAATAAATTTACTTGATTTCAGATGGCAACTGAATTGTTATTAACCAGCCAAGCGACCAACCCACAGAATGTTTCTTGTTGTTTCTGGGATTACACAAATGGCAACGTAAGACAAATTTATAAAAATGGTGGAAGTTCAACTCATAATACTTTAGAAGTATTAGGCACAGATTATATCATAACAGCTGAACAACTGAAGCCACTGCTACATATTTGGTCTATGAACCAACAAGAACCACTGAAAAACGTTCGTTTAATTCTACCAGAACCTGCAAACGCTTTAGCTATTTGTCCTAAAAATACTTATATGGCAGTTGGATTAAAATCAAAATTATACATGTGGGAATTATGTTCAGGAAAATTATTATCAGTACAACAAATTCATTACCAGCCAATTACTTGCATACAATTTTCAAATAGTGGAGGATTTGTAGTGGTCACTGGCCAAGATGGAATGATAGTAACTTACAACTTAGTTGATTTAATAAGTTTGCATAGTAAAATGAAGGCACAAAGTGAATTGGGACAAGTAGAACCATTGTATAAACGTATGGATCATTCACTTCCCATAAATGACTTACTTGTTGGTAAATTTGGATTTAAATCACGTTTTGCAACAGTATCTAGCGACCAATCATTACGATTATATCAATTAATTGATGGACAATTACTACTTACTTTAATATTCAACACACCTTTAACAGCCTTAACAATAGATTCTACATTTATGAACTTATTTGTTGGAGATAATAAGGGCCTTATTACTAAATTTAATTTAACAAAACCACCACGTACGTTGGAACATCACGTTGAAGAAAATATTGAATGTACATTTTCAGGACATAAAAATAAAATAGTAAGTTTAGATTTAAACATCTACAATAATCGTTTGGCATCTTCAAGTGATGATAATAATATATTTATATGGGATTTGCAAAGCCGGCAAATATTACGTAAAATTGAATTAAAAAGTGCTCCCACCAACATTAAATTTGTATTAACATCTGAACAAATATTTCTGCAAACATATAAAGCTCGTATCATAATCAATACATTGGAACGCAATTTAGAAACTGATTTGTCTGAAAGTACAATTTCTGTTTATAATGCAGAGGATTTGTGTTTGAGGCAAACATTTTTGAAGAGAAAATATGTGGAGGAAAAGGAAACTGTACAAGATTTACAAGCTCAAGTTATGAATTTACAAAAAATGAATAGGGAGTTATTTCTGCAACTGCAAAGCTGTAAATCTAAATAAAATTATTTTTAATACTTGTTTTGTTATAAAATGTATTTTTTTAAATTTTATTTACTTTTAGACATTACAATTTATATTATAAAAATTATAAGGATACTGATTTAACAACCTATTCCTAGAAAACGTTTGTTCTTGATTCATAATTTGTTGTTGCCATTACTCTGCTGGACGATTGATTTGAAATGCTTCTCGATGCTGATTTCAAAAACTAAAATAAATATATTAATTAGTTTATAATTTTCAAAATAAAAGAGTTTTTAAGTGTTAACTTCTACTTTTAATTAATTAATTGTGGGGAGTATGGGTGCAAAGAAAACTTGGTTATATTTTCCTTTTAGTAAAGGAACCAATCTTCTGTTTATCATGTTATTAAACCTACGGACAATGTATTTTTGTACACATTCAGACAACTTGTGTCTCCCAGACACGTAGCATAAGAATTATGGTAAATAAAAAAATATTTATGTAAAACAGTATATTTACTAATGTTTCCGTCATCATTTATTATACGATCTATTTCATGTTTTGTCAGGAGACCGTTAGTTGCCCTTATTAATGCCTGCATGACCATTAAAAACATTGTTGCATTAATAAGTCTTCTATGTAAATACAGAAATTTGCCTTACACATAAAGCTTAGTTCACATTTGCTTAGTGCAAGTTGTCAAGTAGCACAAAAAGATTTTGGAGTAAAACCATTTATAGTGAGCGTTGACCTATAAAACATGAAAGTATAGTTGAGAGTGGTTTAGTAACTTAACATTTTGGACAGCAAAGTGTTTAGTGAATCAATGTTAAATCTGATTAGTTGATTAAATAGAATTGGTTCTATTTTGCGGTAAGTAGCAGGTAGCGGCCCGCTCCATTTCAAATTAAACAGAAAACACGCATATAAACAATTCGAACACTTATGAGCAATCGGATTATTTATAATTTTGTTTTAATAATTAATTATTATTATGTATTACTAATATCTACAATTAAATGTAAATAACCAAGTCATATTTGTTTTACTTTATGTTGTAGAATTCCATTGTATTTATTTTTTAAATTTAGAAAGTTTTATTTGCTTGATTTTAATTAATATATTTTTAAACGAAGATTTGTAACTTTAAAATAACATTTTTCTCGTTTTTTCTTATTAATATTAAATTAAAATGTGACGTTGTAATTCGATGTAAGTATATCGAAACAGCCCAAGAATGGATGGTTATGGCCACGCGGCGGCGAATTAATTCTAACGCATTCCAATTCTCATATTACTAAATTTAATTGAGTAACACAATATAGTAATACACAATTACCAAACATGTGACACTACATACCTGGTGGTTTATCATCCCGATAGTCATTCTCTTCCGTTCTATTTAATTTCGCTCTTCCAGGGTTCCTTGCGGTCACAGAAACGTATAAAACGGTTTGCCGGCCGCACACTAACTGCCTTTCACCATGACGTAATTTAAACACTTAAAACCTCCACGGGATATTAAATATATTAACAATTAAAAAGTGCCAAAACCGTATCCCTGGAATTCGAGCGTAAAAGAGAACGATTTTTAAAAGATTTGTATGTACGAGACAAATAAAAAATTGATAACTCGCGCAACTAATTTATTTTTACTTGGTCGCGGATTTATTTTATTGAAACAATATCTGCCACAGATTTTAAATGTTTTAAATACCAAATGAACTATTACAAAATATCAATTGTTAATTATTATTCTCTGTACTATTCCATTTTCTATAGGAATGCTAGTAACTATAATGCCTGCGTTTTTGTGAAACCAGATGTATGTGCAATAAAATCCTTTTGTGCTAACAAGGTCACTTGTTATTCGCAACTTGCTACTTGCACTTAACACTAAACAAATGTGAACTAGGCTTTAGTTCATTCATTCACACTCAAACACGAACGGGCTGCCAATATAGCGGGTCATTTAAAACGTTTTGATTGGTTAGATAGGCGGCGCTTAAAACACTCCGTGTGTTTAATGTTGCATACGTGTTAGTTGGAATGGTTCTATAGAATCATGTGTAGAGATTAGATGTTTTTGTCAAATGTTTCGTGATTTTTTATAGCACAGTCCTCAATTGTGTGTTGTAAACAATACATATTAAGCTTTTGCTCAATAATTATTTTTTTATATTATTTGATTTAGTATAAAAGTTAAAATTGTACAATTTGCTTTTTGATGTGAAACATATAGGTTTGGTTGAGACGGCCAGACGTAACGTTCAATCAACAAATCTCGATCCAAATTATTACTTATCATTGACAATGCTATGAACGTGATGTGTTCGTCGTGACTTTTCGGCTGGACGTTACGTCTGACCGTCTCAATGAAATGCTTCCTTTAGGACAAAAATTGCCATCTTCACCTTGGTAATTACACAAGCCTCAAAAGCATGAAGTTTGCACAGAAAACACGAACTATATTAGTAACAGAGGTAAACAATATCATGAGTGACAGTGACAATATGGAGCACCAACCTGCACAGCTTCTTATGAAGAATGAATTTCGATGTTTCACATCTATCATGCGGGACGCGACGGTTCCGCCTTTTTGCATTATTGTAGTTTAAGGTGCTGTTTATCATATCGAATATTTGATTATTTAAATTTGACTTGAGTGAGTGTATTTTATTTTTACTTTACTGCAATGCAGCCACATTAATCTCTATGTAAACAAACAAATTTTATTACAATACAACTGCTGCACTGCAACTACACTAATCTGAATGTGAACGACCTTGTCTATCATATTCACGTTAGTGGCCAACATTATAGATAACCTGCATCTTGTTCATTGTTAATGCAAAAAGGAATAAATGTAAATGAAGTGTGTCAATATAGTACGTCTCCATAAACCTTGCATTTCAAATTAATCTGTATGAAATAATAATTTCTGTTATAACAGTAACCCAAAGATTGTTGGTGATATACAGTCATGCTTATATAAATCTAGTACACACATATTTGGTATGTGTAACAAGGTCTTTAGATTTACACTGATTCATAATCAAAATAACATTTGTCAATAGGTTATGTAATATGCGAAGTCACCTTTACAATAAACAATTTTAGATAATTGCATAACTAGATCTAAACTGCTTGTGCTAGATTTATATGAGCAAAACTGTACATCACCTGCCAGGTGTAATTTTTAATAGGCTTTTTAACAATAGCTGAATAACGCAAGATTTCACTTTTGTGTCGATTTAAAACAGCTGAAAGTAAGACTTTCAGAAAAACTGAAAGTTGAGTAAATTTATTTTAATATTAAACGTTTACCTTTATGTGTTCTTCGAGTTCTCTTAAACCTTTATCTATCCAATCCATTGGTATCTTCTTATTTGTACATTCAAATTGTGCAAGTATGGCCAAATGTGATACTGCAAGAATCAATGAAGCTGCTCTGGCTTCAAGCAATTGAGGATTTAATGGTGGGTACATACTTCCCACTAAATCATCTACTCTGTTGGATATTTTTTTAGCGCACTAAAAGTAAATATTAATTAACAATGTTTTTATAGATATGTTTTGAAAAGAATTTAATAGTTTACATCAACAATTTGCTTCAATCCAAGACTGGTGTTGTTCATTGCACCCATGGTTAACGCCGTTAAACGTTCGGTTAGTGATCTGCAGTGTTTCAATATTGCTAGACAATGTGGTATCAATCCGGAAATATCGTCCATAAATTTATTATCGGTAAGTATTTTTTCAAAAGCTTCATTTAAACATATTGTTTCTACATTCATACATTGCTTGTTTTCTTGAGCATAATTAATTTCAGATAGAGTAAGTCTATCATCAAAATGTCTGAAAACAATAGATTAACTAATATTTAATAATTCCCAACCAGCAGAGTCACGTCATAATCACGTAATTTTTTGTGATATTCGTAAATATGTCATATGACTAATAGTCATTTGTAGTCAAATAAATGACGTTTTATTTTTGTAATTTTTTAAGACGTCACATTGACGTACGTACGTGTCACGTCGAACTAAGCCGTGCAACGCGCTTTCTAGTATCTTCTTCCGTTAATATCTTGTGCACACGCTACCACTTAATAGCAATCTACATGTGAGTCAATACTAACTTCACTCATTTTTATGGGCATCGCGTTGTATTTAAGAATGTTGAGAGTAGTAATATTGTTATCGTTAACAGTTCGAATATTTAGTACCAGTCTTATAATTAATGGTGATTAATTTTAAACACTTTATTGGTTGATTTTTTTGATAAAAGTTAGTGAAATAGATTTTAGAAACGTTTTTGCCCAGCCAGTTGAGTCACGTCATACTCACGTCATTTTTTGTGATAATCGTGAATATAGCGTCAGATGATCAATAGATGACGTTCAATAGACGTCATTTTTAGTCAAACAAATGACGTTTCATTTTTGATGTCATAATGACGTATTTCTTGTGTTATTTTTAAGACGTCATGTTGACGTACGTTCAACGTCAAACTACCACAAGCGACGCGTTCTAATTTGCCTCTGTCTTTACTATCTTATGCACACGCATCATACAATCACGATCTACACGGTTTACGAATCTAACTTCACTCATTGGGTATGGTGTTGAGTTAGAGGATGGTGATCATAGCAATATTGCTATTGTTATCAGTAGTTCCCAGCCAGCAGTCACGTTTTATTCACGTCATTTTTGGTGATATTTGTGAATATAACGTCTAATAGACGTCATTTTTAATCGAACAAATGACGTTTTATTTTCGACGTCATAATGACGCATTATTTGAAAACGTCATATTTCAGACGTCATGTTGACGTACGTTCCACGTCGAACTAGGAAACGTGACGCGCCCGCACATTAACAATTCACACGTTTAACGGATCTAATTTCACTCATTGAGTATGGTCAGCATCACGCACCATCCTCACGATAATAGCAATATTGCTATAGTTATCGCTAGTTAGCCAAAAAATTACGTTTAGATGAAATAATTTCGGATATTCAGTGAAAGTCTTAGTAGTTAAGAAAAAAATATGTCGGGCTGAATATTTATCATTATGCAGCAGCAAAATAACTCACAATATAGGTCATCTAATGAAATGTTTATAATTAATGGCGATTAATAATAAATATTAATAATTATTGGTTGAAAGTATTGATAGGGGTATTAGAGGTAGCGTCATTTAGATATTGGAATGGGTAGTGGGCTGGGAATAGGACAATCGGTTGTTTGTTCGTTATAAAATTACATTTATTTTAGCGTACGCTTTGGAGTTCTTCTGTCTACCCGCACTGAGAAAGAAGGGGAAACTCCAAAACGTACGTTAAAATAATTGTATTTTTTAATAACAAACAACCGATTGTCCCATTGTCAGTCCACTGCCCATTGAAGTATTGATAAAAGTTTATTGAAAAGATACCAGCACGTCTATTATACGTCAATAACTGACGTCTGTTTCACGTCATTAAGTTACCTCAATTTCACGTTTCTAAATGTCGTATTTGGTCTCCGATATATTTTCGTCTTTTTATTGTCATATTTATGTCAAGTTTTAGGTCATAATGACGTAAACAATGACAAAAAACAACGTGTTTTTGCTGGCTGGGTGGTCCTTGACATATTTTTGTCTTTTTGTCGTCATTTTTTAGATCATATTGACGTAAATTATAACCAGAAAGTGACGTGATATGACGTATCTTTGCTGGATAGAAACTACAGGGATAGCAACACAATAATCAAGGATTTTTAAATTCCCGCAAAAAAATCTAGAAATTGTAGTGTTTATGTTTTTCCAGGTGTGTGAAATTTCTTGCTGCACACTAAAAATAACTAAATTATTGTATTATCTCATAGACGATGTTTTGACAGATGAATTTATGAGGTGAATGTTTACAGGTTATATTTATTTAACATTTTCTTTTTGAATAATTAAACATCAATTTCAATATGTTTACATAAGCCCAAGATACATTTACATTAATATATATATATATATATATATATATATATATATATATATATTCGTATATCACATTATCGTAGTGGAACACTAACTTATT
>JARJEC010008485.1:0-10325 GCA_030264575.1 Tachinus sp. AB-2021 | reverse complement strand
ATTTATTTATTGTTTTGAATTTTGCAATAACAAGTTATAACAAAAAAATTTCAAAATAAAAGAAATAACGTCAAAACAAAAAAGGTTTAAAACTTGTCGAAATAAAAAAGTAGACAAAAGAAACTAGAAAAAGCACGATAAAGAAGAACAAACTAAATCGGTGAAAATAAACGAACTATACAAAAAAAACTGAAAAAATAATACATTTATTGCTGATATGAAGCGTTTCTAAAACTTTTAAATATTATATTCAAATACAAGTTACGGAAGCCTACTTATTTAAGCACGATCCTATGTTGACCACGAATGGACTTAAAAAAACCTTCTGAAATGAATTTTTGATAATATTTTATTTCTTTTGGTTAATTTTAATAAAAATGATTATTTTACATACATAATAAATAATTTTATTGTATCGACGTTTAAGCAGTAAATAAATTGATAGTGACAATTAGTATTAGATATTGCAAATAAAAAAATTGTGTGTGTGCACAATCGAAGTAGGACCTTTAATTTTATTATAATATAATTATACTAAATATTAAATATGAACCAACGTTAGTATCATATTTTTATTTATGCACCTTGGGTCCAACTCACTCCCATTCGTCACTGTCGGTATCCCCACCCGTTACCCCTAATTGGTTTACGTTTTATTTCTCCGCTTTTCGGACTCGCACTTCAATATAAAAGTTGTCACTTCATAAATCATTGAAGAATGAAAATCATGCTAGAATGAAGCTTATTCTAGCAGTATTTTTGATAAGTATTTGATAACTATTAGGATTAACAATAACTAAAAATCATTAATGAAAATTAATAAAAAATTATTAAGAAATTAAACTTATTTTTTATATTAATATCAAATAAGGACTTTTGACAACTAAGTACACGAAGCCATAGAAAAACTAAATGAGTAATTATTTTTCTGCATTAATTTTTTTTACATAAACTTTGTTTTCGAAAAGATAATATTAAGTGATACGTTTATGATACCTGTTAAAATGTTTTTTTTATAATTATATTAAATTGGCTGATATTTATCAACAAGGAAAAATGTAAAAAGCTTGACATATGAAAAATTCATTTTAATAAGCATTTACACGCCTACATGTATTCCCCTAGGACCACCCCATGACGCTCAGATATGCTTTTAATTTACGTCATTCTTTCGCTAAAACAAAAATGTAATATATCCTCCACATCAACAATGATAAAAATGTACAATTATTACGTCCCTGTATATTTGATGCTCAACGCTTGAACCATTAGTGATATTAATGTTTTTCTTCTTTTTGCAGGCGTACTACGACATTGGTACCGCTGCTGAGGGAGGATTTCATAGCAGCAGGCGCTGTTAACCTAAATCTAATTTAAAACTAAGAAAAAATATATACATAAATATATACACAAAAATATATAGGAGGCACACTTGGAATGAAGGTGAAGCGTCACCACTCGTGTGAATTTGTTTCGTTATTGTTTGGTTTGTAGTTTCAAACTGCTGTAACTTAAGACAGGGAATAAAATTATAATTGGAGTCGACGATGTATGTAAACTTTATTTTTCATATACAAAAAAATTTAAAATAAAAATTTAAAAAAAGAAGGCATGAATTAGAGAGACTTGTATTATATTTATATAAGAACGGAAAGAGGAACACTTTTACTGATAAATTTACTTTGCAAATGACATATCCGATCATGTAAGCATCACGTTAATTGAAAGAACATTCCTAAAATTATTTATCCGTTTTAAATATTAATCAACAGTAGATAAGCTTGGAGAATATATTAAGCACAATTTAAATTCCATAAATGTAAACATAGTTATATAATATATTATGTGGTATTTGTGTGTAGATTTAATTTTACGATTAAATGTACGCACGAGGATATATTTTTCATGCCTTCGTATTTAATTAAGAAAGTATATTATATAAAAAACACCAGTCTCAGTCCATAACAAACTGTAAATCAATTAAAATGCACGGACCAAATATGCATAATTTTAATCAAAAGAAGAAGAATTAATTGATGATGCAAATCGTAGAGCATTATTATAGCCAAAATAAATATTTTAAACAATCTGTGTTCGTTAATATGAATTTGCTGGTTATATTATATTAATATAATTAATATAGATTTTATAATCACAACGAATTTGATAAGACGAATAGGTTCGAAATGTATTTCGATTTCTTTCGAATTTGTATAGCTGGAAAAGGGATGGCTTTTATATAGGTACATATCGTTAGGGTTATTCAATGGAAATGTTTAATTGGCGTGAACTCGTGAACCGTTTCATTTGATTAGATTATATTTTTATTCTAATATATTTGGGTAAAGTTGTTAGTCAGAGAGCTAGTTGCCGAAAAATAACAACAATGTAGATAAAATAATAAGAATGAAATAGTTTAAATATGCATATATAAAAAGTAAATGAATATGTGTTATAGGTACATGAATATAGTTTGATTATTGACAAAATAATATGCGCCAGCAATTGCTGAGCTGCGGTGTTTTAAAAGTAATTATATTATAATTTTAAATGATAATGTTAACTAATTGTAATTTTAATAATAATAAATAACAATATAAATTAATAATATAAATAATAATAATAAAAACATTAAATGTAAGAAGCATGACTAAAAAACAAATGTTTATATAATTGTTTAGTAGGATATTTTGAATATGCAATGAAAATTATTTTAATTCCTCAAAACCATTTTAAATGTATTGCTCGTTACTTAAAGTGCTCCCGCTTCAATCACCACCAGGTTTATAGAGCTAGACTTACACACAATTTATCATTTCTAATAGTATGATTAGAATAGATTATTTATTTCTCAATTGCATATTCAGATATAATTATTATATCGTAATTGTATTAAATATTTGCATGCAGATAATGTTGACGATAATTGCTTGGTTTAACTTGAATAAATATAATAAATAAAAATATATATATGGATAAAATATTCAGCACCCACTATTAGTTTATTAATGTGTCAAATTATATTTAAAAAAATAAATGATAATTAATATTATATAAATAAACAAGAAATATATGTGTATTCTGTAATATGTGTATAAAATTAAACAACAAAAAAACTAATAAAAATGTACCGAAACCTATTATATTAAATATATAACATTTTTATTTAATAAAAAAATTACATAATATAATATACATTTCCCAACTTTTTCATATTTATTTGTTTTCGGCCTTTTATTTTAGCATATTTGGTAAGTAAAAAAAATAAATTTGTATGACTGTATAATTGATGAAATAAAATCGCATTATTAAACGTTCAAATTATTTGTCTTGTTTATTGTGCTTAGCTGATGGTCGAAGAGCACTTTTGGACACAGCCAATTTTATTTATTTGAGAATTCTTTTGAGATTATTTGTCAAAATAAATTTAAAAATAATATTAATACAGAATACCATTTGAATCATTTGTGAAAAAAGATTGAATAAAGACCTAGTTGAATTTATAGCTGAATTATTAGTAATATTAATTAAATACGTGAAAAATCGCAGTTTCTAAAGAATACAATTTAAGTTTTTTTTTGCAATTTATTATTTTATCCATTAAACATTTCAATGGAAATGTTAGTTGCTGCTTATGCAAGATTTTGTCATCATTTAGTAAAAGCAATATCTAAGTCCTATTTTAGGAGATTATCATAAAAAAAGCAAAAATTTGGCAATTTTATTATACAGCAACGTATCCGTAACAGAAGAAAGTTCTGATATGTACATTTATTTCATAACCAATCTATACATTTAATACTTAACAAAACTTAGATAGGTTTTCAAAATTCATATTAGAATCCCTGTATTTAAGCTAATAGCACAACACCGCTTCCACCCATTGAATCCAATGTCGTTTTGCGTGAGTATACATATAAAGTAACGTGAGGTAAGTGTTTATGATGCTGATATGATATACAATAAGTACATTTTTAGATAATTTTTTATGAATATTAGTTATTTTAACTTTTTTTTATTTAGATTTTATTTTAAAAAGTTTATAGAACGACCACTTTTTGCCATAAAATAATAATTAAAATGATCTATAAATAAACAAAATAATTTTATTTAAGCTCATTTTTTAATATGTTGACATGTTTAAACTTGATAGTCGTTACACACTTTTGGGGGCAAGTTTGTTGTATACACATAGTTTAAAAAAACAAGACAACAATTTCTAAAAGTGTTAAATATATGAAATCCTCGGGATGACAAGTTTATTAGCCGCAATCGGAATTTTTTGAGTAATGCAAATTAAAGCTACAGTATTAGCATAATCTGAACTTTTTAATTGATTTTTTACAGGTTCATTGAGTACTCCATTATACACAGAACAAACAAACCTATATAAAGATTACTAGGCCATTACTCTATTTTCAAGTAAATGTTTCTAAAATTTACTTTATTTAATTTGCATCGAACCCTTAACCTTTGGATTTCATATCCATTACTCTACCTACCATTGAGGTGAATTTTGAAACATTTATTTCAAAATGGAGTAATGGCGTAGTAATTATTTAATAATTATAACATTCTAATTTCAACTTAGATGGGATGGAGCCTAAAAATTAAAAATTGTAAATAATTATTATTTACAATATTCGTATTATTAACAAATTTCACAACTTATTCCAATTTAAAAATTACAACTTTTTAAAATTTGAAATGGAGCTAATAGCCTTTAGGTTTTTATATGTTTTGATGATGCCAAAATGTGAGCCGTTGAAAGTAAATATTTGACGGCAATAGTAATAGAAAATTGTACTTTCACAATATTACAACACACTCCATTTTAGCTTAGCTAAATTTAAGGTTTGAAACCAAAATTTTTTTCTTCAAAATATCAAAAACGACCAATAAATGCATCGGTTTATAACTTTACAAAAACGTCTACATACAAATGCTTTGCACCGGATATTGACCTATCTTCCAATGTGTAGTCGGCAAAATTCAACACAATTTTTCAAACGATAATCGATTCTTACGGTTGTGTTTCCAAGCACTAGCAGACACAGTTGAAGAAACAAGTTACCCTAGTAATACTAAAATAAATAAATTAACAAAAAGATGTCAGGTCTAGACAAAATAACAATAGCGAGGAGCAGCGCTAGACGGAACCGAGATAGAAATTACACAAAGAATAAATCGATTCATGAATGAAGGAATTTTTCTGGGTTGATGAAAACAAATAAACATACTGCAGCTTGAGAAAAATAAAGAAACAGGTAAACCAACGGCCTATAGGCAACAAATTACAAACGAAAATGGAAAAATTATTGTGAACAATAGAACAGGAGAAGAAAAAGGAGTATGGGAAAAAGAGCAAAACGGATTTAGAAAAGGAGCCATTGAGAAAATGCAAGCGATAACAAAAGTAGCAAACAATGAACCACGAAATAAGATGACATTGCGACATAATAGAATTGGAACAACAGTATACAAAAGGCAACAATTATAGAGGCAGCAAAAAACGGAAACTAAAAAAGAAAACGATAAAAATAATATGCAGTTAGCTACAAAGTAAAAATTTAGTGACGAAGCAGAGAAAGATCAGATTGATCAGAGGGTAACATTAGGAGTGCAACATTATAACAAAAACTACGGAATCTAATCTATAATGAGCTAGCTACTTAAGATACAACTATTGGAATGTGTTAGTATAACTGCATCTGCGAACAAAATGTACATTGTATGTAGGGATGCTGACATAGAAGTACAAAACAAAAGTTTTTAATATAATCAAGACATGAATGAAAAATAAAGAGCTACAATTGTCAAAAAGCCAAGTAACCAATTAACCATTGAAAAAAAATCTTGCAGTGACGCTCTAAGCAAAGGAATCGAACAAATAAAGATCAAGAAAGGAATATGAAGAACAAAAAATTGCAGAAAAACTGAATAGGTTCTTGCCAAACAATAGAGAATCATGAGAAGAAGCAAGAAGGCTCTTAGAATCAGCAGAAACATGGAAAGATCAATTAAAGAACAAAAAAATAGAAAAAGAAATAAAAGGAGCCACGAGAGCAAGCTTGTTATGCATGAACCTACAGAACGATGTAGCAGGAAACAGTAGAAATAAGCGCGGTTACTCCGTGGAATGAATGAACATAAAGAGAATAATAAATGAAGGAACTAATAAAAAAAAGAAACAAAGAGACAAACAAGAGAAAATACAATGAAAATATGACAGAGACAGTGGAATAGAATGGAAAGATAGAATAAAAACTGAAAAAGAAATAGTAAAAGGCAAAAAAATGTTGATGAGTTCGATGCAATGGACATATATAACAGCAAATAAAACATTAGAACAAAAATTGAACAACAATGGTAAAGAAAGAATCAAGAAAGAGAAAGGAAGGAGTGAGGGTGCCCCTGGGCACAGAAATCGTTGCCGCATCTATTCTCTGAAAAATTGAAACCATCCTAAAACGTATCCCAAACTATTTAGGTTTAAGATGACGATAAATACAGAAAAAGTGTGAAGAAAAAAACTGATGTACACGTTATTCCCACTTTTAGAAACTTACTTCAATCCGCTAAAAAAATTGTAGCACTAAAATAATGATTTAAATGTATCTATTAAAGAGAATTTGTTTTATGTAAGCTTTTATAAAAAGATTTACAAATTAAACTTGCATAATTATAGATCTCGCAGTAATTTGTTAATTTGTGATTTGACAAATTAAATTATGCCACATACTGAAATTGTAGATAGCAAGGACACAATTTTGGAATTTACAAAACGTTGATAATTTATGGATCTTCCAATGCAACAAATGAACTTTGAAATATTTGATTGTAGTTGACAGTACTTGTTCAAACGTTTTAAATTAATATAAATAAAAATAAATTGTTTCAAAATATATAAAACGTATATTTAACTACGTACTTTTAAATATAAGGTATAAATATAACAAAAAATAAAACAAATCTATAAAACTAATAACGATTGACAATAAATACAAGTTTAATATATTTTAAAACAATTTATTTTATTTTATTTATATTAAATACATTTAAAGAACGAATTCTCAACACAAATTTGTTTAGAACTTTAGTTAGCACTTTGAAAAAAATATTTGCCTGCAAAAAACTTTTTCATTAGTGTTATATTGCAAGAAAGATGGTAGATAATGTATAATTTAAATAAAATTTTAAAGTAGTCTTGAGTAATGTAAATCATAGTATGATGGATTCTTGGACATAACTGTTTAATAATTCGAGAGAAAGATCTCTATGGCCCAGGTTCTTTTGATATAAGGAAAAGTAAATAAATAACATTATTTCAAAGCTCAAACGAAATATGTGCAAAAAGTTGATTTTAGTCACGCCATCAAAACGATAGTATTTGGTTATATGTTTGAAACAAAATATCTATTAGAAATAAATAAAACAAAAATTTTATTTGTTTCTAATAATGAAGTACCACATAGTAGAGGAACCATCCTTATGATCAAAATATCTATATTATATTAAATTCTGATGGCAATTTAACACTTTCATTTAATTAGCGAATAGCAAAACCGACAGTTTATAGTGACATGAACTGATTTTCTACCTCAAAATGTTTGCTAAAGAAAAAAATGATACAAAGCTAGGGATTCATTTAGTTCCAAATAATTTGACGTGGCGCGGCATCTGTCTAAAGGAATGACAAAAAACTGTTAACAATACTTCAAAAACCCCCATTTACGCAAAAAACGTGCCAAAAATATGATTAAAGCAAAGAAACCTTGCATTATCAAGGAGCCATTATCACATGTAAAATAATGAAGATAAAATATAGAATCGTAAACAAAATTAAAGAGCAGTAAATAAATCTGTAATATAAATCAAACTAGATCCAGAGATTGCAGAATCCTTTCTCATAATTGTAATTTTATATAGTTATATATATATATATATATATAATTATTTTTATTATTTTTGATGACCCCAAACCCCAGTTAGCAATTAAACAATTATTATTATAAATTATTATTATTATTATTATTATTATTATACAGAATGCGCACAGCATTTCCACTAGGACTCCCAACATTGACAATAAAACAAAAATATATTAAAGCAGAGAAAGAATGTAGTGCTTGATTTTGAAGGCATTTTCAAGGAAGGATTAAGGGTAATGCAGAAGTTAATTAGAAGCTTGGTGGGTGTTCTGTGTGTTAGCCATAGCTTAAGAGCATACTCTTTGGACAATTTTAAGTCAAAAGTTCCTTATACGCTATTGTTCAAAAACAATTAGGAAACGAGTTATTAACATATTAAATTTAACAACTAAAGCAGCAAGACATTGTTGAATAAAGTAATGTATTGCTTTGTTATTTTTTATTGCTAACACAATTTTAATTAAATATTTCATTCAAAAAGTCCCAGCTGTCTCACAAAATATTCTGGCTCTTCTAATAATTGAAGAAGTATCTCCTTGAAGAGTATCTCCATCGTCTCGTATGTATGCAGCAATAATAATTTGAATAAGCTGATTTTGTGTTTTAATACACTAAACTTTTCAAGTATCGCCAAAGATAAAATAAGTCATATGTGTTAGGTCTAGTGAGCTCGGAGGTCAGGGAACTAGACCTCCTCTTTTGGTCCATCGGTCAGAAGTTATTATTTAGGCTCAATAAGGAGATTATTAAGAACACCACACCAAATATTCACGAAAAAGCGATATTGAAAATACGTTTCGCTGGTTTCAAGTTAATTAGTTAGTTAGTTAGTTAGTTAGGTTTTTGGCAAATGAATCTTTAAAGATTATTATGACCTATTGCCTTTAACTACAAAAACAAAATAAATAATAAATGATTGCTGTAGAGGGGTAAATATAATAAAATATAAATAAATAGATAAATAAGATAAAATAAATAAGTTTAAATACATAAATAAGTTAAATATTAACAATGACTAGATTCCTAACATTGCCTAAGCTGTAAAAGAGCTTAGATATTGCCAGATTTTACAATACAAGAACACATATTAAGCACAAATATATAAATTACCAATACAATTACTGCAATGTATTAAGTCTGCTCAATCGTAAAAAAGTGAGCAGTCGATCCACCTGCACCTTCTGGTCGCTTAAAACAAAGCTAGATCTGTGGAGAGCTCAGCGGCGACACAATTTTCCGAAAACTGTCGACAATCCAATAGGATATGTCGAAAGTAAACGGAACGTCATTTGTATCACACACTGGAGACTCTTACAATGACAACAAATGCCCATGGGTCCATTGGCAATTATCGATTCGCAGACGCGTTTTCTGAGGGTTGGACTGCACGATGAAACCCATGCCATAACATCTTTTTCACATCTAAGTTTAAAATTAAACAATTTACTGAGTTTTTACCACAAAAATATGATTTTCAATAAATATTTTTGTGGTAAAAACTTAGTAAATTGTTTTATTTTATAATGAAGTACCACGTAGTAGAGGTCGAAACCATCGTCAAGATCTAAGTTTGTTCTCGAGAAGAGCAGACCACTCAGTCTGTCAACTAGACAACACCAACTGCTGTAGGCAGCCACAGACATACTGAACACACTTTATCGTATGTGTTTTTGGAGTCTTTATTCGCAAGTTTATTTGCCTTTTCATTACCATGAACACTTACATGATTAGGGACCCAGAGAAAAGTAACAACAAGTTATGTTAGCCAATAAAGGAAAATCGAATGAATTTGACTCAAAAGATATTGATCCGGATATTGGTGCTCAATTGCCTTTAAAGTACTCAGTGAGTCTGTACAAATCACATAAGATTTGCCAGAACTCAATTGTACATAGAGTAGTGCCAGGTAGATGGCAAAAAGTTCTGCAGTGTATATGCTGCTTACACAAGGCAAACAGAACGTAAACTGTAGTTCATCCACTAGAAAGGCACATCCCACACCATCCTCACTTTTTGAACCGTCGGTAAATATCCAAATGAATTGAATGAGAATCAAATTGAATTTGTTAAAATTCAACGTGATACTCAATTGGCAATGCAGATTCTTTACTGAACCTTGTTAATTGAGACTAGCTGGTTTCAAATGGAATTGTCGAGTGCCCATGAATGTGAATTTTTGGTATTCATAATCCATCTCCAGTAAATATGACTTCATCTGTAAACATAATTTGTCCACAAAGCTGTGGGTGTGCAATCAGCCAACGACAAATATAGTGAATATCGGTTTATCTTTTAGTTAAAAATGTAGCCATTTTAAATTAATTTTAAAATAACCACAATGTCAACATAACAATAATACAAAACAATTACATACATAACTTGAAGACATATTTC
>JARJEC010008470.1:0-15237 GCA_030264575.1 Tachinus sp. AB-2021 | reverse complement strand
TTTTTAATTTGATAAATTGCAAAAATTACTAAATTTTCTTTAATAAATTGCATCTTTGATTAAATTTATATCATTTTTGGCATTAATATTTTAAATAAATTTTTACTTTCTGTTTTTACTTCCTATACATTTGCTTAAACTCTCGTATGGAAACATAATTGAAATTAAAATTTTGTAAAATTTGTTTAAAAACTGAAACGAAATAAAAAACACAAAACCGTTATAAACTGGTTCCACCCGGTTCGGTTTGGTTCAGAATTACAGTTTTTTATATTTAAATATGCGACAATTGGGTTTCAATTGCGGTTAAAAAAAATAGGGCGGTTTGTTCCAGTTCTTGTTCCGATTTGGTTCTAGTTAATGATTTATTCACATTGAGCAACATTTGACAAGCTAGAAATAAATAAAACAAAAATTACTATGTGTTTTAACCATTAAAAAAACTTAATAAAATTTAAAATATTTTCCTTTAAAATGTTATTTAAATAAAAATTTCCAAAAAAACTAGAGACATTTTGAAAAACTTTAAGGAATATTTTACAATAATGTAGAAAATTGTCACAAAATGTTGAAAAAAGTTTTTACAATAGTACAAAAATAGCTTGTCAAATCATAAGAATGGTTTCGACCTCTACTGTGTGGTACTTCATTATTAGAATAAATAAAACAAAAATTACGTGTTTTTTAAAAAAATTATTTATTTATAAACATAAAAATAAACGCGACACGAGTTTTGCCTTCATAATGACCTTTATATGTCGAGATGAGTTTATTTTTATTTTTAATAAATAAATAATTTTTGTGGTTAAAAAACATAACGTAATTTTTGTTTTATTTTGTCGAAACCTTCCTTATAATTTAACAAACTATTTTTTACAATTTTAAGAATTTTTTCAACATTCTGTGAAAATTTGCCTTATAGTTTTTCAAAGTGTTTCTAGGTTTTTTGTAAATTTTTATTTTAATAACAATAGTTTGCAATATTTTATGAAGTTTTTATAATTTTATTGAATTTTTTACATATTCTACATTTTGTGATTCTATTTCAACATTTTTAAACATTTTTTTTTATTTTACACAATTTCCAACATTTTCTACATGTTTTGTGTTTTTTTGATGATAATAAAGATTATACAATAGTTGTTTTGATATTTTTGATAATTATTTCAAGTTTTGTTACTTTTTCAACATTTTTGCACACAATTTCTGATATTTCAGGTTTTTTTCTCAATATTTTAGAATTGTATTATCAAATTTTTATATTATGTATAATTAATATTTTATTAATTTTATCACAATATAATATATATATATATATATATATATATATATATATATATATATATATTCAAATCTTGTATTATATTTAATTTGATAAATAAATATTATTATTTATTTTCATCGCGATTACGATTCCTTTAAATATAATAAAATACAACACAAGATATGCGCTCCGCTATTCATTTCATAAACATATCGGAGCATTCCGAACATTTCAATTTACAATAATAGTTGTGAAAATCAGTCCCCACTCAGCGCAATATGCCGCAGGCTCCAGTTTTAACAATGTTGCCAATCTTATTTAAATTTTTTGATTACATTTTATACCGTAACATATTCGCCATACAGCCGACAAAGAGGAAAAAATCTACGCATGTCTATTCGTTACCCCATTGACCTGTAAAATTTGGTTGTGTGTCTAACTAGGCAATGTTTACATTGGAACAAATAAGCTGATAGATAGCCCTCTTAACACAAAACGTTTGTTCGCAAGCACCAATGTATAATGAGCCCTAAATACATAAATAACTATTATCATACAATAGATTTTACTATCTGGCCCATTAGCTCAGTTGGTTAGAGCGTCGTGCTAATAACGCGAAGGTCGCGGGTTCGATCCCCTCATGGGCCATATTTTTTAAATTAACTGAATTACATATAATAATAACTGTTATTAAATATTGATATTAAATTGTACTAATTGTAGTAATATAATAATAGTTTCTTCGTTATTATTATTTATTGGCTTTTTATTTCAGCCGCAAAATAAAACTTTGATCATTCGCATATCAACATTACGCGAAGCTTTTAGGAGAGCTGAAAGAAATGCATTGTTGAATCAATTAAATAACAGCTACGTGAGTAAAGTGCATCATTTAATCACAAATCTGACAATAATAAATAACAGAAAACACGGAGAGGTGAGTTTCTCAATTAGACGAGTGATCAAACCACTTTATTTATATGTATTAAACCTGATTTTTCCACTTTTGCAATTAGAGAATCGATAAATTAAATAAGTAACTTTAATTATAATTATTATTTGATATTTTTGTTTGAGAAAAGCAATCAATTTGCTAAACATATCTAATGTAGATGTTGTTTTTATAGCAATGGTCACTTTAAGCATGGAGTTGTGTGACCACAATGTCAAATGTTTGTATTTTTTGCTTTTCTTTTGCAAAAAATGCAAATAAAATGTTTTTCAATATCTTCTTTAATTTATTTTTATTATACATAATCCAAACAACTTTGTATTGCTTGTTATATTTTTCTGTCAATTTCGAGTGTAAAATATTCATTTAGGCATGCTCGCCTCCTCTAGAACATTAGGTGGAGTATTTTGTATATACTATTTTCACTATCGTTTTTATTTTCACAATCCATAATTTAAATATTTGTGCACAAGTACAACAAAATTTGATATAACTAAATGACCTATATCAACTATTAATTTGTATTTGCAATAAACCGTATTATTTCCCACGACCGTAACTCGTATTTCTGAGCTTCAGTGTGTATTTTACCAGTATTATCAATGTTTCGAACCGTAAACCGTATGTTTTTGCAAAAACATGGTCAAAGTATAAAAACTGGCAACTATGTATGCAACCTAATATACTCATATTTACACATGTGATTTGAATTCGTATATTAACACGCATTTGCGTGACTAAAACCTGTAATTTTACAACGGAAATAGAACATAGTAATTTTTAGTACAAGTGGGTAAAGTTCAGCATAATTTAATCACGTGTCTAATAGTTGGGCGAACGAGCTGCGCAGCGGTAAGCGCCTCAATTAGATGTGTGATCAAACCACTCATATGTATTAAACCTCATTTTTTCCACTTTGCCAATTAGAGAATTGATAAATTGAATAACTTTTAATATAATTATTATTGCCTATTTTTGTTTTAGAAAGTTAACCAATTTGCTAATTATAGTAATATGGACGTTGTTTTTTATGGCTATAGTCGTTTTAAGCATGGAGTAGTTTGACTACAATGTCAAAAGATTGAAGTTTTTGCTTTTCTCTACAAAAAATGCAAGCCAAATGTTTTCCAATATCTTCGTACTTTATTTTTACACAAAATCATAACAACTTGTAACAACAAAAAAATTTGATATAAATATAATATATATAAATAAAATGACATATGTCATTCAATTAAATTGTGTTTTTAATTGACTATATTGTGTTGCCCACGACCGTAACACGTATATCAGATATTCAGTATGTATTTTTCCAGTATTATCCGTGTTTCGAACCGTAAACCGTATTTTTAATGCAAAAATACGGCCAAGATCGTATAATTAGCAATTGTGTATGCAACCCATATATACACTTTTTCACACAAGTAATTTGAATTTATATTTTAACACGAATTTACGTGACTAAAACCTGACATTTTACAACAAAAGTGGAAAAAATATATTAATAATCAAATGAAAAGCTAAAGGTTGCGATGCGTACTAAAACGTTTCCCCCATGTGTTAGAGGAGGGTGGAAGGGTGGAAGGTAATGGAAAATCCGATCGGTCTGTTCAACATACTTTGCTTGCCCCGATTTTATATAATTTTTATTTATATTTTCAAATTTTGCGGGTGTTTACACCGACTGACACTGATCACTTAGATTTTGTTTTTTGCATTTGACCATCTCAAAAGCGCCATCTATTGGTTTTTTTTATTTTGTCCTAAAGTAAGAAAATTAATAAATTTGTATCTTTTTTGTGTTTACAAATTTATTAATGAAACAAAAAGCAAAACATGCAGATTTTAAAGATCTTTAAATTAGTGTATATGCAATTTTATAGTTATCTTGTAAATTGACAAACCCTTTTTTGATATTATTATAGCGTTTTTATATGTATGGTATTAAAATATCGACCAAAACCTGATTTAATTCAATGTCTAGGGTTAAATTACTATTAAATTGAGTAGTTACCTTTCTTCATTTCTTATTGTCAGAAATATATGTTCAAATGGAGGCCATTTATAGCGATTTTTGAATAAATATTGCCCAGCACGTGTTGCCAACTTAACCAATCGAAACGAATTTTTGGGCGGCACAACTAGAACTAGTAACATAATCCCCAAATTTCAGAACTGTATCTTAAAAACTGTTATGCTTGACATACACATACACACGCGCACACTCACGCATACATACATACACACATACATATTTCTAAAATCCACTTTTTTAGACTCAGGGAGCTCCATTTATCATTTTTATACTTAGACGGCCTAGCTGAGAATTGTTTTCAGAACCTACCATAAACACTGCACCAATCTCCAATTTAATTAAATATACAGCATCACCCAACTCTAACATTTGCTATTAGAACTATGCTTATAAGAAAAAAATGGTATAAGACTTTTTGATTCCGAATTGCGTCATCATCTCTAGAAGTGACACGGAGTACATCTACACCCTATAAAGCTTTGTAGGAACAGGTGTATTTTCGATTAATTAACCAGAATTGCAATCAGTTAAACCAAATATTAGCCTGGATAAAATTGGTACAATTTTTATGGGATTATTTTTCATATAATGATTAATTTAAGTTTAATTAAGTTAACCTATAATAATAACTTTATGTGCACACAACCAAATTTTGTTTACCCAAAAAAACCACACAAAAACGACAAAGGTCCTACTGACTGATGGGTGTAATTTAATCACCATTTATTGTTGATCGAGCACTATATCATTTTCATAATATGAAATTATTTTGTCTTTGATGCCAAATTAGTGATTTAACCATAAATGCAATGCACACTTAAAGTTGAACTTGCCAGATTTTTAAAACTATTGCAAATTGTTATTATTATTATTTTATTTAGCACTGTTTTACACTTTCTTCCTTTCAAAAAAAGTACATTAATAATGAATAAATTTACGGAATAGTTGCGCGGTTATAGATTGCGTTTTCAGTTATTTATTCGCAATGCTTTGGCAATAATTAACATCGATAAAAAATATGTTTAAGCAAACACCATTTAAATTCGATTATGTGCAGTGTTTTCCAGCGGCGTTACTTGTTTATCCATTTTTATGGGCACGTATCTAAATCATCCGCGGCAGCAATTTGTCCGTTTCAATTTATCTCCGGCCCGGGAATTAGAAGAATGCTCACACGAGTGCATATTTCGTTCCCATCGGAAATTTACTGTCGCTATACCGATCATGAATCAATGTTCGCCCATATCTGTTATAATTTGTTGCGTTTTGCCTTTGCCATATGCTAGTTGTCTCTGTTCCACACGAAGAACACAGAAATGGTTGACAGTGTTCACCGTGTCATACTGTTTGATGTAAGACGTCGTGGGTGTGAATACAATTCCGATGTTCGTAAATTACTGATATAAGTATTCCGCGATGTAAATGCGAAATTCTACTATCTTTTATTGCCATTTTCTGATTTCCTCGTTATTTATTACCTCGACGCAAGTTTTGTACATCCTTCTCTTTCATTCTACCTGATAAATACATATTGAATTACATTTGCATGCATTTTCATAATGTGGGTTTCTTTAACGTCTCTATTTTTCGTGCCCTGGATAAGGTATTTACAAGTGCATGTCGCTTTTTACCACAGCGCTTTAACACACAATAGCTGTTTGATTTTTTTGCGAGCGCAAATTTTTATTTCGTTTGCAAACTCACACCAGGAAACTTTAATGGTCTTGCACGTTTGTTAGAACCGTGAATTATTGCCGAGCAGAAAATTATATTCTAATCGTTAGATTTATTAGCATACCATTTTTGTTGCTTTAGCCACAGTTTGCAAGCTTTAAATGCGCATTGACATAATAAATACATTGGCAGTGTCGATCATAAAATATCGGGTAATATTTCAGGTTTATTGCCATATGGTAATTACTCCTCTCTATTGTTACAATTAAAAACGTTGTGGGATAACATGACTAATTGTTCGTCTTAAATCCACCACAAACTTTTTATAGATATCTACAAAACATTTCTCCGCTAAATTTAAAATGATAGCAATTTGCATTGAGATATGATAAAATTTAAAGAAATTGCTGAAACAGCGGGGAATTATTGAGAGGTATCGGGGATTTCGTGGTATTGTCCTGAGCGCATCCAGAGACAATGTGTCGCGAAAACTGGTTTCACTCGTGTACGGATTCCGCAGCCGGCAATAAATCTCCGGCTCGGATAAAATTTTTCTGTTGTGTCGTAAACACCTCGTAAATCAAAGTTCCAGGGCTATTGATCAGGTTAAAGTGTAGGCCGATCGGACTAAGTGGAGGTAACATAACAAATAAGTAATGTTAACCGTGTTCATGTCTTGTACCAACAGTACATATCTGTACAAATAGAGAACCAGGATTAATCTTTTATCTGGAGTATATATGGTATATATAGAAAGGTTATCATTTATATACCTTCAAGTGTGAATGTGTGTGTATGTGTGTGTGTTGCAAAATCGCGCGCAGATCCAGCCAGATACATTCATTATTTATCGCCGCTCTTTGTCCATAAAGAACATTATTAAAATATAAATGGGCATATATCAAATTACTACAATATTCCCAACGTATTATTCCTCCGCAATTTACATTGTATTCATATTGAATGTCGCAGAAGTGAAAAAAACCGATGCGGTTCTTTCCATATATCAACCACCAACAGAAAGATATATTTTCACACAATTTCCAATTGTATTATCCGTTGAGAAAATTATAACACTCCACATTTATTTTTCAATTTGTTATTGGAAGAAATCGTATACTTTATACTTTGTTTAATCAAAAGATATTAAATATATTAGATTTGCTATTTCAATTTTTATTTAATACCTGATTTCAAACATTTCAAACTTTCATCAAGTCAATCACATTGAGAATTTATCATAGTTTCTTTTAACACATAGCCATATCGTATCTTCAAATGCAATTTCATTTAGACTTATTAATAATAAAATTATATTATTTGTCTATTGTTGACAAGATAGTAACCTTAAATAGATAATTTGCAAGTTGCAACTGATTTCAAAAGCAGAAGATTAATTATGTATTTCTAGTATCATTTAAATAAAGAATCACTAGTTCCTTAGTCATAATACCATTCAGTAAAAGTCTTGCAATCTTTACAGTATAGTATAGGTAATCCGTTCAGTAAGAAACTGATAAATTGGGTGATATATTTTTGCAACATTTTTGCAGAGGCGTCTTTAAAATAGTATATATAGTATTTTTAGTTCTTAAGATTGAAAAGTTTCACTAAGTTTGAAAATCGTTATTTTGACACAAATTTAAACCTGTACAATCTTCCACAAAGCTCAAAAATTATTATTTTAATGCAAATCAAAAGTGAGATGGTTTCAGGCGTATTTTTTGTCACTTTGTGCATACATTTATGTATAATAAATAAGTACAAATTTGATGTTTATGATTAGGCGAAGAAAGTGAGTGTTGAATATCAAAATGCGTAGTGCAAGTGTTATGCGTTTTGTATTGTAAATTTGATTTTTTTATATGTAACTAATAAGTCAATTGTGGCAAACTATAAAACTGTTGGGAGCATTTTGCATGAATCATTAAACTATAGCAGCGGTTCTTAATTTTGAAATATTTTGCGCCCCCCCCCCCCCATTTTACCTTAAATTTTTTTGCGCCCTTCTCCCCTAGTCAAATTTGGAGGACCATTTTTTGTTGTCTGAACAAATACTTGCATCATATTTATTGTTGACCATTTTTTAGGTGTTACATTGGCCGCACTAATTTTTTTTCTTTATCCAGCTCGACGTTATGGACTTGGACAATATGTGGTTCCAACAGGACTAAGACAAGACCAAGTTTGGGGAGCGAGTTATCTCACGCTACTGTGATCGCGAATGGCCGTCTCGTTCGTGTAATTTATCCCCTTTAGACTTTTTTCTTTGGGGTTATTAAATCGCTGGTCGATGCTAACATGCCCGAAACGTTAAAAGAGCTGCTGGCCAACATCGAACGCGAAATTCTTGGTATTTCGGCCGATTTGTGTACTCGAGTCAAGAAAAATTAGGTCGAGCGTATTCACTCATGCCAGCGCTTCCGCGGCTGATATTTGAACGATGTCGTATTCCTCAAATAATGGCATTGAATGTACTTTAATTTGAAATAAAAATCATTTGAAATATCTATGAAAAACCCAATACAATTGTAATAAATTCAACAATCTATATAAAAATAAAACATTTTTGGAAAAGGAAAACATCTTATTGTTGATATCAAAATTGTTCACATCGGCAATTTTGTTTTATTAAATTATTAATAGGATAACAATATTATACGGGAAATAAATAACACATACACATCTAATATACAAAAAACAGAAACAAAATAAAATTGACAAAAAATGTACGTGTGCTTGGATACACACAATAAACGTAAACCTTTTATTAACATTTTCATAAAAAATGTATTAATTAAAAATATTCTTTATATGGATCCATCTCAATTCCACTTATCAATTTTACATCTTCTTTCTCTTTCGCGTAAAAGCTAAATGTTTAATTACATTTGAAGTGGAATTAAGATAGATAAGATAAATTTGACCTTAAAAAAATGGAACCCATACATTTTACTTCGAGAAAAATAATAAATGGTACAAAAAATAAATATACTCAAAAAAACAAAATAAATAAAAAATATCAATCACAAAAATTCGATAAACAAAATAAAAAAACTCAAATAATACAAACTTAATTAAAAAATAACGATAGCTAAATAATTTAAAAAAAATAGAGAAGTAAACAAAATAAACAAAAAAATAAATATAAAATAAATATTATAAAAAAAGTTGATTAAATTAAAAGTTAGAAAAAAGACTGACTAAGCTACTGGATGTATTAGTCCTGTACCAATTATTTATGAAATAAACCAAATAGAAGACGTAAGAAAAAACGGCCGATTAAAAAAAATCACGTTTTTTTTGGAAACTTTACTTTAACTACCATTAAACTTATCTTGCAAAATTAGAGCAAAACATCCTTATCAGAATTCATCTAGCTTTTTTAGTTTCCGAAATAGCCTATAGTAAATTTTGCCATCCTGCACAGCAAGAATTTTTAATATAAGACGTCTTCCAAACATGTCATAGACATGCAGGATTTGAAATAAATTACTATGTTTTTTATCACAATTTATTTAGTCACACCGTGACTGCAGTTTTGACTGAACCTCAGTCTTCATCAGACGTTACATGAATTCATGTAACGTAATTTATTTCAAATCCTGCATTATGAATTATCACTTAGTAACGGTCGATTCTATCAATTTTCTTGTCAAAGATATGTTTAATTGAATTCAGCTTTACCAAAAACAGTACTTACTCTAGATGTAAAAATAAATTCTGCGTTCTTTTCCTTAACGTCTAAACGTTCTTTCCTACCGTTAGTCAAATTTGCACATATATAGACGACTCTTATCTGTAAACCAAACTTGATTTGTCCATAATTTAAATTTTGATATTTTTCGGCAAAGTTTCGCTATACCATGTCGTCTCAATTTAAAACCAACTTCAATAAGTCTACTTCTGACCAAACGCTTATTTATAGCCGTGTTTAAGAAAACACAGACAGCAATATTTTAAAATGTTCTTAGGAAACATGTGAAAATCTGCAGCTTATAAATGGTAATGTGAAAATTACATGTAATTGCAAAGAAAAATAATTAAGAGCAATAAAGGATTATTGTTTTAAAAATAAAATTATTGAGTCTAGTTTTAAAGGTGCAAATAAAAAGTTATAGAACGCAAGAGTTTGGACTATAACCATGCTACCAAGTTCCAGATGAGGCATCGTCTGTTTTGAACGGAGCAAGTCTCGACTTTGCAATTATCAAGTTCACTAAAACTGAATTTTCAAGTTCAAGACGTAGGTAAATTACAACAGTCATTCCGCGATTACTTGCGTCCAAAAATTGAATAATAGTGTCTCTCAAATGTATAATAGCTTAAACATTTGAGAGACACTATGCATCGCGAGGTCAAATGTTTATTTAATATACAAAATTTGCCGTTAAGTTCATTGTTTAAAATTTTAATTAGCAACCGGTCATCCCAGTCAACATTGAACAACCACAATTACCCCAACAAGGGAGATTGATAGAAACGAATGCAAATTTATTTACTTTCACAAATCCTGCTATTTTTTGACAAACCATTTGAAACATTATATGTACATAAACATGCTTATCATCGTTTATGCGTTTTTGCAATTTCATGTCGCCATTTGGGCGTACCTGTGAAAAACGAAGAACACTTGCTTAACTTGTGATTTGTCTTTACAAATTAGATAAATACATTTGATTCAGTCTTTTGAACAGCCAAATAAAGCCGTTTATGTTTGGGCAAATAAATATTTATAACTAAATTAGTTTTATTTCCATACATTGAAGAATTAGAAATTAGCACAGAGACTGGTAAAAAACTATCAAAAAGGTTTGAAAGTCAATTTAAGCAAAACGAAATTAGTGAAAATAATGATACAAAATAAAACTACTAAAGATTTCATATTACGTATAATATATTATAAAAGATTTTTGAATCCGTATAAATAATAGTAAATATGTTCGACATCCGAATGGATAAAAGTATAAAAATATACGGTAAATGCATACAAAAATTAACGCGTCTGCTAATTCTCACCATCATCAATTTATTGTCATAATGGATGTTTCCAGTGATCATCAATGTTTGCGATTTTAATCCCCTAGAACATAGTGTCCACTTGGCCATTAGCGACCGAACAAAAGCGGAAGTAGCGAACTGAAACTTCCTACCCATTCCTCAATCCGAACACATCTTGTGTTATTTTTTTCTTCTCTTCCTTCCACACATCATCCCCTTACTACCCGGTTTATTCGGTCTTCTTAAGTACCATCCATTTCTCGGCCACTCGTCCGACTATCTTTATAATAGGCCGCAGTAATTAATCACTAATAACAAATCGAAAGGCGTTGTTCCGGATTAATGGCCGGTTTTTGAGAAACTGAAACGTCAATTGTGTATTGTGTGGGGCGCGCTCTATTTAGAAGGAAATTTCATGGATTTTATACCGTTATTAATGGACTTTTTCTGGTAATATTTCATTGGTTTATTTTTCTTTATTTAACGTTATCGGTTCTCATATTTATTAAATGCAGTAAAAATAATTTCCAAAGCACTAATTTACTTCCTTTAAAACCCAATTTCGATTCTGTGTGTGAATACGACGTGTGTGCATGGGAGTGGATATCTTGACCGAGGATATCAAAGGGATTCCCTTCGGCCGATCGGATCGAGCTCTGGACTATAGCTCCAGTTCTCGAATAACATCCCTCGGGGATATCCTCCTTTAATTAAATCCCGCCTGATTATACAAACACACATTATACATATCTGCAAATTATTGATCACAAAAAATGCTCTTACTTGAGAGCGGCGTATTTTCATTTAATAACTGATAATGGATGTTTTTCAAACAAAAACTTTCTTCTCAGCTTCATTAAATATACAAAAAAAAACTCCTGTTTGTAATGTCTAATTAATGAAAATTTATGGAAATCCAACGGATGCCTCCAGGTATTTATTACATACGGAAAAATATATAATTATGCTTTTTATTTTTTTGGGTGAATTATTAAGGTGGAAATTGCGGTTCGCGAAGATCAAATAATGCCGGACAAATATTTATGGGAGGGTTGAAGGGATTGTAGACAGCAGACAGTATTGTAAGAATGTAGATATTGCCTTTGGTTTATCAAACGGTCTCGTCTGTGTGTACAAACATTCCAGTGGGGTGTAAAGTGATTGTCCAGACTCGGACCCGAGAGCCGGAGGGGTTGAAATGAAACGCCACTTTAGCTACTTGTCCCATTGACTGATATATACACACTTTTACGTCCCCTTGCACTTCCAACAAGTCTGTCTTCGCGTCCAAGAAAGGGGAAACTGGTATTATCAATGCATTCGGAATAAGATTACACCATAAATCGTTTAATTTGTCAATTTTGGAAACATGTCGGAATGGATATGGTTAACATAGATATATAAATTGGACAAGGGTAGAAATGTAATCAATGCTAGTACAGCATTTGAATAAATATAAGATGACCAGTAGTTAGCATAATGACAACGTAAATACATTTCCAAAAATCATTCTACTGTATTTTTTTTAATTAATAATTATTACGTATTAAAAGTCAGATTTGTATATATTCTTGTATCATATCAATATGAAGCTAATAAATTTTAGTTTTAATTTATAAAAACAAATTTAAAATTAATGAAGCTTAAACTTCAAAGCTCATAAAGCTACAAGTGCCCTTGGACTACAGCCACAGCCACTACCCACAATATTTGTTAACAAATATTGCAAATAATAGTTATTAATTATATATAAGAGTAATAGCATTGAAATTATTTAATAAATATAATATTCTAAATTCAATACATAATTTACAACTTCTACAAATTTCTACCAATATTTCAACATTTTGTGATTTTTTCAACATTTTACAATATTTTTCTTAATATTTTTAGCAATTTTGTAACATTTCATATTAAATTACAATCAACATAAATGTATGCAGTTTCTTAAACCCAACCATGTTTAGCAAACTTTTCTTGAATAATTTTCATCGCACGAAATGTGGTCAATAATTTGAAAAAGCTCGATATGTATTGTTTGTTTATAATTATAGAGGGAAATAGTCTTATTAATATATATATATATATATATATATATATATATATATATATATATGTATACTTTCATTATTGGCTTTAAAAATTTTGTCAAAATCAATTGTTTTTAACCTTTTTTTGAATTCTACTGTATAAAAATTGTGTTCAGGTTAAAGCAAATTCAAATTTTAGTTTTATAAATTTAATAGTATAAAATGTTAAAAGTGTATAGTGAACACCGAATAGAACTTGTCCACAAACCAAGAGCAAGTTTACTATATATCCACATTGGCGCTACTATACAGAACTCAATTTGTGGTTGCCAATATTTGTTATTACTTGCTTATTTGTTAAAAAAGCATGTATTTTACAATATTTTTTTCAAAAAGTTGTATATAAATAATGACAAATCTGAAAATTATCGGGCGTTTGTAATGTATAAATTTGATTATATATATGAGTATGTGTGTGTATAATATATGTCACTTTTTTTTCAATCGGCCTATGTTTTGGAGATATCAAGGTGTAACGTTTTCTAAAATGTTTGTCCATGAAATTAATAGTAAATAGTAAATTGCGCAAATGATTTACCACTTCTTGACAGCAGTTATGTAAATTGGGTATTGCCTTTAATTTTTACTGTAAAAAACAAATTTTTGTGACGAATACAATTTGCCAATGAAGAATATACCAACATTATTTACGTTTACCGCTTTTCAATGCTTTAAAACGTTGACGGAAATATCAAAAAAGATTCCAGAATAGACGTCAGCCATTTTGCCGTGTATGTTCCGTTACATTTCAAAGATGGAATTGGTAATCTTTATACTGCGATGTAAATTTTCGATTCAATGCTGCAAGTAAAAAAGAAGTAATTGGTGCAGTGTCTGATGAACCAGGTATTGGTACTAAAAAAATTGCAATCTATTTCTCAAAAGTTTGTTTGGAGACTTTAAAAACCTATTATTAGCGTGTTTCACTTACAACCAAGTAGGAGTTCAAATACACAGATTTTAGCATTTTTGCAATGGCACAAGTAAGATTATTACTTTATTCCTTTAATTTTGTGTTCCCACAAAGGTACTTTCAGCAGAGACAGTATCAATAACTGCCACAATGAGAATGTATAGTCAATAGAAAATCTGCACTCATAAAAAGACATCGCATACAGATTATCTATTAACATATGGTTGTTTGATTTTAAATTTTGTAAATACAAATTCTGACGCAACCTTTAAATGCTGCGCCCTGCTTAGAATTGTCGAATAATCACTTGCACGCGTTATTATACAGGGCTTTTCAAAAGTTCCGCAACAAAGTTATAAGTTTTGTACAAATGAAAAAAAAAATTGAAAATTTGGGGATGATTAAAGAGTCACAAAATCAACCTTTTTAGATAGTTTAGAACGTAGAGTTTTTTAAGAGATGATTACTCCAAGTTGCAGCTTATTTTAAAGGTAATAAAAAAAGAAACACATCTCCATTAACCAAAACGCGATATCTTAATTCTTTCAAAAAATTTGAGACGTTAACTACCAAATGGGGAAATTTAATATTATAATGTTTTTTATAGTGACCGACCGAAAATTTCAGTTTCGGTTACGGTTACGGCTTCGAGCAGTTCCGGCCTTTTTACTCGTTTCGGCTAAAAATAGGTCGAAAATTTAACTTGGCCAAAACTATTGTTTACATAAAAAATACTTCTTAAAAAGGCTATTTGCGGTCATTACTTTTAAAACTTGATAATCGATAAAAATATATAGTATTTATTGTTTTAAAAAATACCATTTTCATTTTTTTCAATCTTATTCTGTTATTATCAAATTCTAGTTTTTCGCGGCAATTTTTTTTTGTATTTAAAATTAAATTAAAAGCGTATTTTTGTTTTCAAACTATTTTGTTTGCAAGAAAAAGGTGAGTTTTATTTGTTTGATCGTGTTTTAATAGATAACTAAAAACTTAAATGTTAATAAAAGTTTTAGTTTTACCAGTTACTTTCTAAATAGTTTTGTATCTATCTACATTAGATTAAAAATAAAATGATTAATAAATTGAAATCTATTATAATTATTTAGTCAAAACTAAGAAACAAAATTGTCCTTGTACTTGTACAGTAATGGCGTACAATGGGCTAGCCAGTTTTGGATCGGAGACTCAAACCTCTCTGGAACTGAGAAATAGGCCTCTACAGGAAATTCTACACTTCTCCCGAGAAGTGAAATTCCTGGTAGAATAACAGCAGGGTAGTGCACAATAGACCTACGTAGGTCGCAG